>WBNO01014155.1:62679-182547 GCA_013400575.1 Peucedramus taeniatus
GCTCCGCTCTGCGCCCGGCGCTTCGGAGCCGGGCTGAGGGGAAGCGGGGAGGTGGCGCGGTGACGGCGCACGGCTCCGCGGGGAGCGGGGGTGCCAGAGCGGGGAATGGGGACGATCCCGGGCCCTCCCGTGGCTGCCACCCCGGCCCCGCCGCCGCCTCCGGTCCCTCCGTGGTGCTGGACAGCTCCCTGGCAGCGCCAGCGGCCAGGGAAGCCGGTACGCGTTCCCTGCCTGCCCTCCCGCCAACGAACTTTTGAAATGACATTAGGGAAGCTGAAGCTTAAGAAATAAATAATTTTAAAAACTGGGGAGACAGGATGCTGGCCATCACCTTTCAGAAGCAAAAGTCGTCGTCTTCGTGCAAGCACTGCTCCCGTTAACACTGTAGGTCATGTCCAAAACAGCAAAGAAACTAAATTCATTCCCACGCTACAGCCCTGGCAAGGGGAGAAAGGAATGGGCTAGACGACCCAAAGCAGAGGAGTTTCGATCCCGGATGACACACAAAGTGTCTCCTTCCCAACTTTCCCTACCCATGCTGTCAGTTCAAAGATACCTTTCAAGGTTCATTCCAATAGTGATAACCCCATGTAACTCTCCTCAGCAAAAATGCTCCACGGAAATGTGGTTCGTCCTACCATCAATGAAGACAGCTTGTCATTACTTTCCCTTTGTTCAAACAAAACTTAGAAAGCAATGATTTTAAGATATTTTACTCTACCTTTTCACTGTATTATGACATGTTTTACAACCTTATCCTTTTAAATGTCTGAATGCAGCCTAAACAAGGACTCACTGAAGAAACTAGGGAGATTTCCACAGGTATGAAGGAGCTTTGGAGCATGGCCCCAGGCAGCACAAGCCGGGTCTGCTCTCAGAGGGGGCACAGGTCTATGGCTGAACATGCAGCTTTTAACTGCTTTTAACAACAACCTTTGCCAGGACATTCCTTTCTGTGTGTCATCCTTGTTTCCCTTGACTCACACAGTGTCTTTTTTTTATTATTTGTTTTACTTACTTTTATTTTTTTTTTTCATAGAAATAGATATGGTGTCTGCTGATTGAAGCCTGTGGCTTGAAAGGATGTGTAGTAAAGCCAGAGTGTTCCATACTACCTTCTGTTGCCATGGGAAGTATTACACTTGGGATGCACAGACTTTCTTTTTACAGTCCTGGTGATTCCCTCGGCAGCCCTAGGACATGAATCAGGCATGACTTCACAAGCAAGTAATTCACACATGAACCTTCAGATCTATTGTCCTCTGTGTTTCCTCCTCGAGTGATTAACAATATTCATCAGTATCTGAGTGTAGAGAGGTGAAACAGTCACTCTGCCTTTTTTGTTCTTCCCTCCAAAGAAATTCTCATTTTCACAGATTCTTTGAGATCTGCTGCACAAGCCCTTGCTGGCCCACAGGCCAAGCTCCCACCATTGAGGGGACTCAGGAACTAAGGGGTCTGGAAGGGGCCCTTTGATGCTGAACATCATCCCTAGCACAGGTTACTCTGTTTTAAGATGTTAACATTCACATGTTCCAGCTTCCATTCAATTTACTTCCTTCTCATAGACTATTTCATAGAGTCCTCAGTGAAGCAAACTACCACTGGTTTCCTGGCTGATGCAGTGACAGTGACAACTGGGTAAGAGCCACATAGTTTAGCATGGAAAATGAAAATACATATTTATAAGTTCTAAACTGCAAAAATACCAAAGTGTCAACTGGTTCCATGTGCAGCACTTCAGCTGTAGGGTAAGCAACTTACTTGGAGGCATTTTGCATTTTATTCAGCACTAAGGAAAAGAGTGTCAACATGACAAAAATGACACCTTTTAGGTCTCCAGTTTCCTCTTTTTCTTGAAGTTTAAAGTAGCACTTCCCAATGCAACTTATTCATAGCACTTGACAGTGCTTCTGAGTTACCCTTGCAGCTTTAAAAATTATTTTCCTAATGCTCCTCATGGCCATTTTTCTTTTATGTCTATAATATAGTGATCCTGAAGTGGAAAGGAAAGTTCTCTGCCTCAGTGACTATTCTTGAGGTCAGGACATTATAACCAAATGTACTTTACCAAACCAACTGTTTTCGAGAATGTGAAAGACATTTTCCTTCAACATCTAGATAGTAAAGTTCACAACTCAGCAAAAAATGTCATTGCGTTCTTCAAGTATTCTTTCCTTCAGATAAAGCAGAGCTTTGAGTAAACCCAGACAGTGTTGGCTAGTCTGATTAGATACAACCTTTAAAGCTTGTGAAAGTAAGCCTTATACCTGCCCAATCCAGTTACTAAAGATATCAGTAGTGTTCATACTTCAACTCTGTTTGGGATTCATGATATGAAGTGCATAGAACTGAATAGAGGAACCAGCTGGAAAACTACCACACACCATCATAAGTTGTCTCGAGCTAAATAGAAATGGACAGCAGAAGATCCAAGATGATGCAGATCCTGTAGGTGAGTCTGGTGAGCAAACAAGTCATTCAGTCCCCAGTTAATTATTCTCATTTCATTTCTCTTGATCCAGACACAGCCTTGGCAAAAGCTAAATACCACAGGGCTTGCTTCATCTGGCAGTCAAATGCCTTTGAGGGCTCATAGACATAGACATTTACAGCATATAAGAGAACAAATATTCTTCTTTTATACATGTCTCATCAGCCCCAACTTGTAGTTGGCACATTATTGGGTGAATAGCAGAATGTCTGTAAAATGAATAAGGTTCACTATAAGAATGCCAATGCAACTTTTCTCTCATACTACAACAGAGGGCAATGTATGTGTCCCACATTACAGACACTTCAGAAAAAAAAAATTGAGTACTTTTAGTTATTTTACAATTTCTAATGCATAATTGCTCTTCTCATTAGACAGCTGGAGGAAAATGATCCAGTGTGTGCCCAGGTGGCCAAGAAGGCCAGTGGCATCCTGGCCTGGATCAGCACTGCTGTGGCCAGCAGGAGCAGGGCAGTGACCGTCCCCCTGTACTCAGCACTGGTGAGGCCACACCTCCAATCCTGTGTTCAGTTCTGGCCCCTCAGTGCCAGAAAGACACTGAGGGGCTGGAGCGTGTCCAGAGAAGGGCAGCGGAGCTGGGGAAGGGTCTGGAGCACAAGTCCTGTGAGGAGCAGCTGAGGGAGCTGGAGGTGTTCAGCCTGGAGAAAAGGAGGCTCAGGGGGACCTTACTGCTCTCTACAGCTGCCTGAAAGGAGGGTGCAGCCAGGTGGGGGCTGGTCTCTTCTCCCAGGTAACAAGTGACAGGACAAGGGAACATAGCCTAAAGTTGTGCCAGGAGAGATCCAGGCTGGACATCAGGAAGATTTTTTTTTTCACAGAAAAGTGTTTAAGCATTGGATTGGACTGCCCAGGGAGGTGATGGATTAGCACTGTGGTTTAATTGACAAGGTTATAATCAGTCAAAGGTCAGACTTGATGATCTTAGATGTCTTTACCAACCTAAATGATTCTGTGTCTTTGTGATTCTAAGGAAAAGATTATGAAAATCGCAAATGTTTTCTCATTTTTTATCTATTTTCATATTTCTGTCTTAGTGCTAATGAGCAAAATTCACAAAACTGAGTTCAGTCCTGACAGAAAATACATGGTCTTTAATTTCCATTATTTAGAGTGTGTTAGTTTATTGGTAATTATTTATGATTTTTATTTATTTGCTATTAACTATGCATTTCTCATCAGACATATGCTGGAGTTTTGATAATTTTTTTATTCACAAATGCGGTTTTTCTACAGCTCACACAGCCTTGGAAGATTTAAATAACAAAAACAACTTCATCATAGTGCATCGCATTGTCCTATCTGCCTTTGTTGAGAAAATGTTGGTTGCAAAGCCACTAAAAGAATTTGAACTAATCCCTCTTAGGCATCATTTGCACATATCACATATAAAACCCATATAGTTGGTATCACTTCACCTCTTACATTATATGGCTTTTTATAATAATCTTTTATAGTACTGCTGAACCTATAAGTACTTAATTTTCCTTTAATATAAAAGATTGTTGTCAGGGGATCAATGTCTCCCCACAGAGAAAGTAAACACCTCTTTTGCAAAGCATTTCTAAAGCAGTAGGAGAGCGTTATCCTGTGACAACATTGTGTTACAATTACTTTGTTGCAGTCAGGCAAAATGAATGATGTGCAGAGAATTTATTCTTTTTTTGCATTCTGCCAAACCTTCCTGTTCTTTATCCAATGACTTCCATCTGGAGTAGTGCCTGGAAGGATGGCTGGGGCGTTCTGCCGTTCGTCATTAATGATCTGTTGAATTACAGCTGGCTTGAAGAACAAATCAATTCTATATTTCAGCTACTCAGAAATATAGTTTATGTGTAAGGTGCAGCAAATTCTCATTGGTCTAAGTTGTTGTTCTAGTCATCAGGTTATGTTTGAGTCCAGCATATTACTGAAGCAGTAATGAATCTGTTTTACACTGCAAGATGAGATATTGTGTAATGAAAGCAGAAGAATCTGTGTCTTAATGCTCATAAAATGTCTTTAATCTGTGACCCTCAGCACACTATTAGGACTTCTTTCTCATTGGTTAGAAAAGCAAACAAAGCACTGATGACATACCACAAGACTCACACCACCTAGCAGATCAATAGCAGAATCAGGAATTCCTTGTTGCCTAATCCAACTTCAAGACAACTTTATTCAGGATCAGTTGGCTGGAAACATGAACGGACAGCATCAGGTCCATTTGTAAATTCAGGGATTTCACTATACTGACTTGCCAAAGTAGGATCAAAGCTAGATGTCAGGGCTGTGAAAAGAGCTGAGGTATATTGACATAATCAATATTTCGCACACCAGAAAAAAGAAAAAAAAAAATAAATAAATAAATAAATAAAGGTGAAGGCAATGCCTGATGGAGTGAGAAAAATGAGAATGCCCAAATAACAGTGTTTTGACTCAGACGACCACGTCAAACTGAGATTGCAAATCTCAGGGAGAAGTGATGGCATACAATTTTAACTAATTGTCCAGAATGAACACTCATTATTAGCTGGCTAAACATTCAGACTTAAAAACTTATAAACTGCAAAATAAAAACTGTACCACAGAACTCAAAATCTCTTATTTCCATTCCACTTGCACAAAAAGGCAGATTTACTGAATTCAGCACTGGGTGAGGTAAACTGAACCCTTTCTTGATCAGCATTTCTTCTGTGTCCTGAGTATTTCACCCTGAGGACAACAGGTAGCAGAGGCAGCATAGGTCCTGCCTCAGAATTACCTGTAAATCCCCCTGAAATTCATTTAAAACACTAAAATAGGAAGATGCTGATGAGCATCTTTTATGGGCTAGAGCTACCTCACCCCAGCAGTCTTTTACAGCTTTGTCAAGCCACTGTTTATATAACAGCTCCCTACAGAAAGCCAGTTTATTTCCACTCTTGCAAATGTATTTATCCCAGGCATACTTCCTGCTATAAGCAGTTTTTTGGTAAGGATATCAATGTCATCAGCAAGTCTAATCCAAAGAAAATAAAATGGTTTGTAGGCACATACATATGAAATTAAACCAAATTTGCTTTCAACCACCCTCTCTATCATAGCAGGAGTTGAGAGAGACACCTTTTCCAGACTTCTGGAGAAGCTCCTTCCACTCTTCATACAACATGAGGATCCAAAATGGAAAGAGTTTTAAGAGCTTCTTATGCTCCAGACAGAAGCTGAATTAAACCAGGACTCACAATTTCCTGATCTCTCTGCTAGGACTGCCTTTTCTCCCGAGGAGAGGCAGAGTTGATGCCCATGAGACAGGGTGCCCCTCATGTCTCTCCCAGTTCTCTGGCTTGCCTGTAGAAATTCCCTTTGTTGGTCCCTCACACAGCACACTCTAGGCAGCCCTGTGGTTCCCAGAAGCACCAGGAAGGCATGCAGCAGCTCTGGAAGCAAAAGCAAGCAGTTAACAGGCAAGTTCTGGAAAATCAGGGTAATCACAAAGTACTGACCAGGTTTCACTAGGTTTGAACCTGATCTGTTGGAGCAGTTTCAGAGGCAAGCAGCGCTGCACAGCGTCTGGGAGGGGACGAGCCTGTAGCAGAGCTTGTGTAAGGAGGGCTTTCTGCAGCAGCTCAGCAGGACCTGGCTAGGAGCAGGACAGTGGGTTCTGCCAGAGGAGGCCAAGCCACAAGCCCAGTGCACGTGGCACAGAGTGTTGTACTGCAGCTCCTTTTGTCTTGTCTGGGCAAGCTGGTCCTTTCCACAAATACTGCACACTTTTGTTACTTCTCAAACTGACACTTTCCACCAGATATTTTCCAATTTAAAAGTTCCAAAATGTAAATTATTGCCACTAATGTGGCAAGACCACCTTACCAAATGGTCTAAGATTAATTCACACTGACATCTTGTCTGATTAGATTACCTTTTTCTATTTTATCTTAATGACAGGAAATCCCACTATGTTTTACCCAGACTTGTTGAAAAGTGAAACTTTGTATCATGTAAGGACTGGGAAGAGTTTCTCTTGGAAGCTTCTTTGAATTCTTTTAATTGTCCTAAAGACTTGCTTGCATGAAGGCCAAAAAGAAATAAAGAGGTTTTACTTTTATATAGTTTCAGCAACAGGAGAGGGAGAGGAAGAACGTGCTTATACCTATAGATGTAGATGATAATAAACCATTAAGCTAGTGCCTGAGCAAATTAAAAAAATATCTACCATATCTACCTACAGGATATTATTCACAAACACTGAGTCAGCCAAAATGCTGTCCAAATGAAAGATCCTACTGAGCATCCAGATAAAATCTACTATAATAAAATCTACTCTATTTCTCCAAGAGGTGGCAAATGATCTTGTTGTGAAAGCAACTTCTTTAAGCAGTGAAATGTAATGTACATGGCTGCTTACAGTGACTGTCCCAGCCTCCTTCATCACATGTATCTTCAACATGAACTTCAGTCTGTCTTTGCCTAGTGGTGCATAGCAGTTTTATGTACTTAATAGTGTTCAGAACACTTTCCAGATGTTCAGCTATCTAACCAGCTGATGTTTGTGGATGCTTGTGTTAAAACATTCCTAATATTCTAGGGATATATTTGAAAGCATTGCAAAATGTGGTGACTTAAGTTTTAGTAGCAGCTCAGAATCCACTTTTCTGTTCCTTCCATTCTTCTCTTTTACCTTTAGTCCTTGAAAACTTAATTGATCATTTAACCTCATTCCTCACTTTCACTTGGCTCCTTAAAACAAGGCTACAGGCAAATATAATGGTAAATTATTTTCCTGTCAAATTAGTTCCTGTCACTTTGTTTTCATGAAGGAACACAACTTTTAGATATGAGTGCCTCTGCTACTCAGCACTGTCGCTCTTGCTGATGTTACTGAGCATCAGGATACCACCATTTCTTATTCCACTGTTTCTTGTGCTCTTTGCAAAACAGTCAGTTCCCAGAGGAATGTTTCTGTGCAGAGATTAGTGTGAATACTAATAGGGAAGCTCTGCACTAGGAGTTATTAAATAAATGTATTTTGCAATGGTGACATAATTAGAAACAAATATATATATGTGTAATTTCAGCTTCAGAATCTGAGTTGGAATCTTTCTAAAATGTTCTGTTGAGGGAGAGTGGGAGGAGATGAACAAACAAAAGATGAAAAATATAGGAAGGAAAGACTAATCCTTTTCTCCATGGAAGACTCTTCGTGGATTCTCAAGTTCTCTTTCATATCAACACATTTTATGCAAAATAAAGGTCAAAAAAAAGGTAGGCTACTGTGTGGGAATCACACCCCTTGGGGAAGGGTGGGAGGTGGGGGGGAGTTGCAATGTGCTTGCCATAAGATGAATATTTCACTTTTGCAGCATATTTCATTCCAAACTTCTCAAGATGATTTGCAAGCAATTACAAAGCAAATATATAATCTGGATAAGCTCAAACAAAGAATGGTTTCAGTGGGGAGTTGAGAGCAGTGTGGGCCAAATCCTATAGTTTTCATCCCTGCTGATATAGGCTGAGGTGCTCAACACCTTGTGGAAACCCTCAGGACTTCTTTGAATCCAGCTCTGAGTGAATCAATCTCAAAATCTTTTACAAGAAAAAAAATCCACAAGCAAGGCACATACTGACATAATGGGAATTTGGCTGCTTGTAGCAATGCAGAAATAAATTCTATCTATCAGCATTTGGTGCTAATGTTTAAAAAACCTTTTCTCTGTGGATAGATAAACAAATATGCAAAGTATTTTTACAGAAAAGTACCATTAAAATCCTGAAAGAATCAAACATTTTGCTAGTAAGACCAATAAGTAAACCATATTTTTCTAATATTTCTTCTAAAAAGACAAAGTAAATCTTAGCTCTCACTGCAGTGGTGCAGCCAAGTGCCTGGTTTATAAAGAGAGTACCGTAGTTCAGGTCACTGGTATAGTTTTCTATACAATCAGTTTTTCATTTCATTCTTCAGTAATGAGATTCAGCTAAAGCTAAACCACAGATGCTTCTGCAAAGCAATGAGAATTTGATTCCAAAGAGGTGAAAGTGCTAACAGAGTTGGTTCAAACTATTTTAGGTACTAATCTGTGCACAATACAAAGTTTCTGCAAAGTATCTTGTCCTGCTTTTACCATGAAGTAAAATGAACTCCTGCTGTATAATCTCAAATTGATGTCATGGTTTTTCCCTCATGCACATGGCTTGTCTCCAAGTGTGATATTTTCCATCCCCTGACAACAGTTTAATACTTTACATGAGTCAACATGAACAAGGTGTCAAAAATGTTAAAGAGCAATTGCTTTGTTGGTTGGACACAAAGGCAACACAAAGCAAATGTGCTGCAGCAGAAAGAACCAGGTTAACATTAAAACATCCATACTACCTCAAATGCTAAACACTCCCCTGGATTTTAAGAAGCATCTTGAACTCCTTGCAGGTGAAAACTCAGAAGTGCATGGTATTAGAATGTTACCCCGTTCAGTTCATCATATAGCAGAAATTAATTTTTACTTACTACAAAAGCATTAAAATGATGCAGACAAGATTTGAAAATGAAAGAGAAAAATGTGAAGTCACATTAAAAAATTATAGAGATATGAAAAAGAAACACTGAATTTATTGCCACTGGTATTAAAACCAAGAATCTGAAAATTAATACAACCAGTAAGTTCCTAAATAAACAACTTCTTTGAGCAAGTCTGAGAATAAGTAACAGAAGCACTGTGCTACTGTCTATGCTAGCTTCCTCCTTGTCCACAGGTGCCAGTAATTCTTAAATATTTTATGTTTCAAAATTATTTGTTCTCTTCCTCCTTCCCATCTTCTCCTGTCCTGTTCTGTTCACTGTTATTTATATTAAAAAATACAGCTCATTAAGTATTAAAAACAGTAATATTTTAGTTCAAGCAGACTCATATAAGTGTACAGATATATAAAACACAAGCAAAAGCTCTTCTTCTATTAGTAAGGTAAGTATACCTGTTACAATCAAGCAGAAGAATTTCATCATAACCTGAATACTTGAGACATAGCTGGGAAGAGAAGGGTTTTCAGGGTAATTGGATTTTAAATAGTGTGAAAGATCTGTACTGAGCAAAGTCTCATCTCTGGCAGGACAGAAATATAAGTGTGAGAGACAGGCAGAGAGGCAGATTTGATGTTGCAAGGGACAAATTAGAAATGGATAGGTAAAGTACTCATATATACTTTATCAGAGGGAAAGTTCCGCCAATTTGAACTTGTCAATTTTGAGTCAACTTCTCTTTTCCTCTTTGGATTTTATTCAAATATACCAGTTCTGGCTTTCCATGAAACAAGAAGCCGCTCCAAAGAAATCTCTATTTCCTGTAGACAACCCCTTATCTTCTATGAGCCTAACCAGAAGTTGAGTATCTATCAATAATTCCACATTAAAAAAATTAGCAACGTAAAATTAATTTTGCTAGCAAATTTTGGAACAGAAATGGGTTCACTGTAAACTTCAACCAACTTTGCAACTCTTCCCTAATTTTCTTTAACTTTAAAGAGAAGTTATAAAGGGCTGCAACATTTGTATTCTTAATTTCTTCTTCTGAAATACTTTGGGTTCCTTTACTGTTGATGAGAGAGCAACGTGCATAATGCGTGCATATGACTCTGCATCAAAGACAACACAAATAATAGAGTTTTATTATTTTAGAGGACTGAAATTTATGAAATTTGAGTGCTTTTTTTCCAGCTAACAAAGATGACTAACACGAAGAAAATCAGGCACTACTGGGAACAACTGAACCATAGACATGAAAGAAACAGAATTTTGTAAAGATGAGGTGATAAATCTTCTTATGCTAGGTTTTGCATAATTTTGTTGGAAATGAGAAAAGCAGCAAGCCACTATGCTTGCAAGAAAAAAATCAGAAGCAGAAATAGTCATCTTCCATCCTGGAGAAGTGAGTAGAGTTAGTGGAGAGAGTGGAGTGTCCCACTCTAAAAGTATCAGGGGGCACCACTACTCACCTTGGCATCACAGCCCAGGGCTGGGAATGCAGTTTGGAGCCAGGACTGGGTGGGACAGGTAGAGCTGTCCCTGCTTTCATCAGGCTCCTGGGATGCAAGTGCACCAATGCCAGCCCCAGCACCCTTCACCTTCCAGCCACCACTCCCAGCCCTGCAGGTGCTGCAAACCCTGAGTGCCCTGCTGGAAGGTTCACACTGCCAGGCTCACTGCAGTCAGCTCAACAAAGGGGAAAGGAAGAAATGTACCCAAGCTATGGCAACTGTAAAAACAAGTGAGTGAAATATGGTCTTCAGGAACTGACATTATTGAGTAAATACACTGAGCAGCTCTTCCCTGGAATACGTTTGTCTGAATCCAGTGTATTTGGTGTCATATTCTGGTTCTGCAATGTCCAGGTTCTGAACAGCTTAGGCTTTTATTTTACAGTGCGTATTTCCATCCCTCTGACTGGGAAAATAAACAGATCTAACTGAATGAAAAAATAACCTTGAAACCTGACCTGCACAGGAGTTCTGATTTATGAACTCTCTGACTTCCCATTACTCCTCCTGGCATACTACCTTAAAAGTCTTCATAATATTTTAAGGAATCGTATTAATTATTTCATTGAACACAATTTCAGGAAACAAGAAAGGACTAGAAACTGCTACGGGGAAAAGGAAGAGATACAAAAGACAACAAAGAGAAAAGAGAAACAGAAAGTGAAGATATAAAAGGCAGAGACAAAAGGAGCAGAAAAAGAGCAGTCCTTGGTGTGATTATAATGCCCCAAAACTACCCATTACTATAACATTAGGGACTGAGTCAAAAATAAGTAAAGATAAAATCTAAAGATCCACTAATACCTTTGGCCAAAAGCAAAAACCTGCAATGTTTTACCCTTCAGCTAGTGCCTTCACTGCTCTTTACTGTCAATGCACAGAAATAGGTACTTGGGGGGTGGGGGGATGATAATTTCATCCTAAAATAGATGGCCACAAATAGGTCAAGTGAATCACTTCTTGAAAATACCTACTTCTCTCAATTAACTCTGAAAGGAACCTAGGGTGACTTACGCTCATGCCAGAGACAGCTGTAATTGTATGAGATGATCCTATTCCCCAGCCACAATGCAAAGACAAGATGCTTCACTTCATCTTTACATGCATCTTTCCTAAAGACAGTGGAACTTCCTCTGTAAACTTTTATTGCAGCTCACAGACTGGATTTTGGTTCCCTCCATGAAATAGATTTTAATAAGTATGCTCATTAGAAAATTATATTTTCTGCAGTAACATGCTAAATTAGAACCTGAAAAAGTTAGTAGAATGCCTCCTAAAATGTTAAATAACATTAAAAAGATAACTACCAAATCCTCCACACATAAGGAGTTTAATACAAGCACTACAAACAGACACAGAATTTTTGTGATTGATATTGAGAGAGGATAAGATTTGGGATCTTAACAGATCTGGAGGTATTTCCTATTTGACAGAAACCCCACCTACAACTCAAATATATTTTAGGGCCAGATGTGCTGCATGGTTGTGTCATATCTGCTGTCAGCTTCCTGTGCTGCAGAGCTGCTGGAGTAAGACTCAGGCACGGAGAGTCATGGGAAAGTCATCATGGTGGGTGAACGCGGCAACTGGCCCCACCTGAGAGGTCACATCTTTAGTGCTGGACCATACAAAGGGATCTGTCTTTTGCAGGACTCAGATGGTGGCAGCCCATTGACTCCAAGCCCTGGGGCACAGGTATCTCACCTTTCCCCAAGTGTCAGCTGCAGGCAAACTCTGTAAGAGCAAGATTGCTCTTGTACAATGACAGCATGAGGAACAAATCAAGGCCATTGTATCTGGGTCAAAAGGAAGTCAGATTGACTTTTACACTGTAGGATTATGGTGTAAAAAATATTCTGCCAATGTTTGTTGGTATTTTAAACACAAAGGTCAGTTTTTTACCTCATAAATTCCTGCAACAACAGCATAATTTTAATCTGTCCTAGCCAGCTGAGATTTCCTAGAAGAACAGGAGGTACGGTTCACATGTGCCAAAATCCTGTGGGGTTTTCCTCCATGCCTCAGTCAGGCAGATAACATGTTTTAGTCTCCAAGGAGTACTCAGGTGTGAAATGGTAACTCCTTGGGCAGAAAAGTGCTCCAAAATTCAAATGATAGCATGCTTGTGGATATTTATGCCTGGCAGAGACCTGACAGACCTTAATCATATGGAAAATGTGGATACTGGGATTTATGATGGCCTTTCTGGTTGGCAGTTCCTCTCAGTGTTGAATTGCACACCCCCATCTGCCACTACAAAAATTGCCATCATCTGTTTGTCTCTGGGTGAGTGTCCCTTGCCTTTGTGACTGACAGTGCAGAATAACAACAGTGAAACAAACACCTAAAACAGATTGATCTGGCTTTTGCCTGCAGCAGTTAAAGAGCCAGCAGAGAGCTGTGAGCTCAGCAGCAGCACAGTGAATCACAGCAAAGCTCCCTGCCACCAAGGAGAGATGAGGTTTTTCCCCCTTTGTGCTTGGCTGCTTTTTGCACAGCAGCTTTCACCTGAATCTGGTTTTTGTCACAAAACTACTGAAAAAAAATCCAAACAGTGACCAGCAGAAATCAGCAAACTACTCTGGCAATGAGCTAAGAAGGGAAATGTACTAATACTGAGGGAAACATTTATAGTGAGGGAGACACCATGCAGCTCACAACCATGCATTAGGCTGATGTCATGCTTTTGAGAAAGAGGATGCCAGGTGAAAGCAGATGTCCTCTGCATGCAGTAAATCCAACTGAGTGTGAAAAGTCCCCAGGTAACCTTTAACAATTCACTGCCTTGCTGTAAACATCTGAAACACTCTTTGACAGGGTAGAAGACCAGTGGGAAGTTGTCACAGCCCCACCACAGTCTGGGTCAGCCCTGCTGGCGAATGCACATGAGCTGCCCTTCATTACAATCTGGTTTCACTCTGTGCTGGGGACAAAAATTGATGAAATATTCCCTCCACCATGGTTTTCCCTTCTCACTGTTCCTTTTTTTTAACTCTAGTCTTCATAGCTGGTTCCCCTCAGGATACCCTGTGCTCATTTTCTGTCCCATTTGTGCCTGTGTGCAGTTTTGGGCACCACAACATAAAAAAGATATCAAGCTATTAGAGGGTATACAAAGGATGATGAAAGGTTTGGAGGGGAAGGAGGAGCTGTTGAGGTCACTTAGTTTGCTCAGCCTGGAGAAGAGGACTGGCTGAGGAGAGACCTCATTTCAGTCTGCAACTCCCTCACCAGGGGAAGAGGAGGGGCAGGCACTGATCTCTCCTCTGTGGTGGCAGTGGCAGGATCCGAGGGAATGGCCTGAATCTGTGTCAGGAGAGGTTTAGGTTGGTTATTGGGGAAAGGTTCTTCACCCAGAAAAGGGATGAGCACTGGCACAGGCTTCACAGGAAAGTGATCACAGCACCAAGCCTGACAGAGTTCAAGAAGCATTTGGAAAACGCTCTCAGGCACCTGCTGTGAGATCCCTCCAGGAGGCATTCACATGGAAAATGCATTTTGTGAGTGCATGGCAGCAGGCACCCAAGCCCCAGCACTCACCTCTCACTCTAATTTTCCTGTTACGGACTCCACAACCATGGACTAGTCTCCAGAATTACACTTTTCTCTGTCTCTTGGTTGTGTTAATGTCCCAAGGGACAGAGAAAATACGCTGTTATTTGGCTTCTTTGCTGACACATTAACAGAACATGGATGACATCAAGGACATCAAGATATTCTTTATCTTCTGTGGGAGAAGCCCCAAATGGTGCACAGGGCTGTGCCTGGCATGAACTCTGGTACCAGTGAGGAAACTGCTCTGCAGCTAATCCACCCAGCAGTAGCATTTTATAAAGCAAATGTTATATATTTGCCAGGAGGTGGTTGGAGAGAGGAGCAAAGAAGGCAGAGACCATGGTGGTGGTGTGACCAGGATTACCTGATCACACAGGCTGGCTCTGACTCTTCAAGCTAATTAATGAGAACAGATTAGAAGACAAATACTATTGATTTCAAAGTGGAGATATCTACCAACTGCTAGCCACATATGACCAAAGTGGTGTTAATTTGAGCGCTAAGGAAGAAAAACTCCTAGACTGGAGTCTTCCGTCTGGAAACCTGCCTGAGACCTTTGCTTGATATAGCAATAGCATTTTTTATTCTGATTTTCAAGGAAGATGCCATAGCAGCTGTTTTCCAGAGAAGCTGTGGATACCCTATCCTTGGAAGTGTCCAAGGGCCTTTGAGAGACCTGCTCTAGTGGAAGGTGTCCCTGCCCATGGCAGGAGTCCTCATCCCTAATTCATGTCATTGCAACTTATGATGATGTTCTCCCTAAGAAATGCAATGCATCTAAATGTGAATACAAAAATGGCCTTTCCAGAAAAATCCAAGTGTATTTGTTAAGAATCACTCTTAATCCATTCTTAAAAATCCATTCTTAAAAATTCTTAAAAATAAAAATGATTACATTACCTGCAGTTAATTCCTATCCTCGTCAGTAAATTAAACATTTCTGCACTAATAAAAATCAACATAGCAAGAATGATGGAGGCTGTTGAAGAGGAACACATAAGATACACTGGACCCCATTCTTACCTCAGCTGAAGCAAAGTAACCTTGGAATACCCCTGCTGGAACCAGTGGAGTTGACTTATGACTGGGCTGTTTCTGCAGTCCACAGGCTTCACCTGTCTGTGGCTGCACACATTCTGCAAGCAAGGGACAGTGAGCACTGTCAGACTTTGCTCTGCCAGCTTCATGCTCTGTTGTTCATTTCCTGCAACTAAGAGCAATGCTGAAGAAACTCTCAGGAGACACATTGCTCACAGTCAGTGGGTGAAGGGCTGTGAGCCAAACCAGCATCTTTGAAGAACTGTAGGATTCAATATCTAGATCAGGCTTTGAGTTTGCAGCCAGTAATTCACCTGCCTGCTCTTGGCACTCTTGGTTCAGTGGAATTCCTGCCAACTCAAGGGTAGGTAGCCATGCATGACTTGAGCAAGGTTCTTCTCAAGTCAGTCTGTGTTGGGTTTCTCACAGACACAAAGTGAAACTCAAGCTGCAGTAGCCCAGTTAAGCGGTTGCATAAATTGGGACTATTTTCAGAACCCCATTCAATATTTTTACAACTCTTCACACTTTTACACACATACAGACATACATATGCAGCCACTATCCACTTCAGAGGATTTAATAGTGGTTTTTTGTCTTGGGTACTGGCAAGATAATTACTATAATAATCTAGAAATACCAATATAATTATAGCACAAAAAGTACGGATCTCTGCAGGCTTTTTTTTTTTTCGTCAAACTTTCTTACAACCCTTTATCCTTTATTTGTGTTAAATGAGAACTTAATTAGCAATCAGAATGCAAGGTGTCTCTTTTCAGTTTTAGACCTCTGATATAAAATATTTTAATATTCTTCTTTTCCTTCTTTTCAGCATGCTAAATGAGGCATTGAAAATTCAAGTTTCTTCTTGATAGCTCTTTCTTTAAAATATCCGGAGAAGACTATAATTATTTAAATGTTAATTTATAAGTATTTAAACTATTTAGAATTAAAAGAACTCACCCCTAATTAATCATATTTTGACTAATAGAATACTTTAAAAGGTCATTTTTATTGTCTGGGTTTAAACAGATTTAGTGATAATTTGGGATGAGGGAATGGTTTGCTGTAAGGATCAAGTTTAAGGAGAACAAGCAGCTGAGGAAAGACAAAAGGTAATGCCTTGCAGTCACCAATAAGCCTTGTGTTCATCAGATGCGCAACAAGGTGGGCTCAGCCCACGAGAGGCAGGGCATCTGTCACAAAGCCTGCAGGTCATTCCCATGCAAACCCAGAAATGAAGGATCACAATTAATAATAGTGCCAGTGTGCCTTGACCCAGTGTGAGCAGCTGCTCACAGGCTGGAAATCACAGTGTGCTCATGCCTAAATTAGGGTAAAAATATGTTCTAGAATTTTAAAATTTTGCCATACTCCTTCCTTAGTAATCCATGCTGGAATGAGGTGACAGATTTCCCAGCAGCTAAGCAACTCACTTGGACTAGTCATTTGTTCAGAGAGGAGGATTGGGGCTCTTTTAAGTGTAATTTTAAACAACTTACTCTCCTGCATTGCCAAGCCAGGGCTGTTCTGCAGCTGAGCTGTGACTGGGGACCTGGGGCTGGGTGCCACGACCATGGGCTGTTCCACCATACCTGTGTGGAGAGTGGGTAGACCCCGTGGTTGCAGCAAGGCAAGAAATGTCTAGCTGTAGTTAAGCACCAAAAAAAGACTGTCTAGGGCGACACCAGGGTCTCCATCAGGGAAGATTTTTAACAGTAGGCTGAAAGTCTGGAAGCCAGGCAAGGTTTTAGGCACAGCAAGACACACTCACTGGGGCAGAAGCCTGGAGAACATGACTTCTTAGCTTTCCTTAGGGCAGTATTTTTTCTGAACATGTCACAGTGCTGCTGCTGCACAGAAAACATGAGTGGTATTGCACTGGGTCTTACACTTTGGCCACAACAACCACCTGCAGCACTACAGGCTGAGGACAGAGTGGCTGGATAGAACCCGTGATTCTCCTCAGTCCACCTCTAACCCAAACTTTTCCATGAAGGTTTGATCAAAGCTTGATGAAAATCAGGCCACACAAGAAACTTGTTCTTAATGAATGTTTCTGGTGGCTTCATGGTGAAAAATATCCTGAAAATATCACCAGCTCAGGGGTATTTGCAGGCATAGTAAGTTTGGGTAGACCTCGGTTATTCTCATGAAGAAGGAAGACTGTGTGTGCAGTGGGAGAAGGGAGAGAGTCAGGGATCTGGGGGAAGCTGTAGGAGTGTCAGCCCTCCAAACTGCCAGTCATGGAGGTAACTGTTATGGGACACAATTGGTCATTTCTCTCAGATCTTTGCTTCCCACTGGACAACCCCACACCCACCTTTTTCACAATTACTAAGTTAACACGTTCAGATCCGTCTTCATTACTGGATTCCCCTATGCAAATTGCCTTGTTTTATCCTTTTCTTTGAAAGACTTTCAGTCCTCTCCTTAGGGCAATTGTGTTGAAACAATTCATCCCTATTGACCCTCAGCCATCTAGCCAGTCTTCTCCTGCCTTCCCTTGAAAAGGAGAGGCACTGCCACCCTCCTGTCTGTAAGATTCACATTTCCCAGGCACTATCCTCACTCCAGTGTTGACACTGCTCACTGATAACTCACCTTGCATGCAGGCACTGCCATCACCAGTGATTCCCCAAGGCAATTTCCCTCTGTCAGACCAGCAAAAACCTGAGACTTTGTGTGAGAAACAATGTGAACGACTCAGCAATCTGTCCTGGTGAAACTTTTCCTTTGCTGTTCTTGTCCTCATATGGTTAAATGCCTGATAAAAATAAGGTATATTGCTGCTAAAGCTGACAAATGATTAATAGTCATTTCCCCAGTGTTCATCACCATGGCATTTTGAGAGAAATAATGGAATTTCTACAAAACCCTCCAGTTGGAGTTTCTCTTATGGAATCCAAGGAGCCATTGGTCAACTCATTTTCAGAAAATAAAAGGTTTTTTAAAGAAACTCACAAAAGAAAAACTGAAGGCAAATAAAAGGACCCCATTAATCACTAATTGTAGCCCATGTCATTGTTTTTAAGTCTAGTTTGGCATTCCTGATTATAGTCTTCTAACATTATCTATGAGTTTGTGGAATACTTAACTTTGGGGAAAGGGAGGAAAGGAGGAGAGGCTATCAGTAAGTTAGTTACGAAAATTGTGCTTTTTGGTTTTACCAATATGAATTTTTTTAAAGAAGATAATCTTTATTATCTTTACACTTCTAAGGGTGGTGAGGCACTGGAACAAGGTGAAAACTTGTGAAAACAACAAGAAAACTTGTGAATATCCTATCCCTGGGAATGCTCAAGGGCAGGTTGGATGGGGCTCTGAGCAATCTGGTCTAGTGTCCTCACCCAGGGCAGAGGAGTTGGAACTAGACGATCTTTAAGGTCCCTCCCAACCCAAATCATTCTATGATTCCATGAATTTTATTCAAACTGTGCAGTGTGGGTATAGTGGAATTTCTTCACATTTCCCTCACTCTCTCCATGCCCTCTTTTCCTCCAGGAGAAGGAAAATGTTTTGAAAATATCCATATTTTGTAGATGGCATTTTAAAATGAAAAAAAATCATGTTTCCAGGAGTGTGGAAGTAATAGAGCACTTGAAGAGATTCAACACTAAGGAAGAAAAAAAAAAAAAACAACTAAAACTTTTTTTATTATCCCTTTTCTTTCCCAAACACCCTCACATTTCAGGGCCTCTGTAATCTAAAATACACAAGAAGTTTGGGATATAATCATCTGAATACCGCATAACTGATCTAACTCTTTTTTGTTGTCTGAGATTAGCACCAGACTTCTTCCTTTATGAACTATGAGAAACAGCTGCACTGAGAATCCGCTTTCTGAAGACAGACATTATGGAATGTTCAACCACAGATGTTACGGGATGTTTTGTCTTGTATATAGACATATCCCTCGAAATCAGGGCGAATACAAGTTATCATTCCCTTTCCCTCATCTGAATGCCCTATGTATGAAGTTCAGTGAGCTGTATATTCTCATTTGTTCTCTAGCCCCAGAGTATTTAAGTTCTGACAAAAATTGGAGCAGTTTCAACAAGACTGTCATGGGTTGCAGTATAAGATATAATCAGGGGTGTGTTATTCTATTACCATCCATTGGAACTGGGATGGGGGGTAGTGATGTGATCTTCTGGTGATAAGCCAGCTGATAAAAAGCCATCAAGAGCAGTTTCCTTATCTCTTCCATGACCCACCCTCCCTCCAGGGATAAGTCTTCTGCTAATGGGCCATTAAGTCCACTGATAAACTTCCATCATCCCATTGGGAAATGCTCCAGCCAGGGGGAGGAACCAAGCCCCTCTACCTGGATAAAAAACCTGAGACTTGGAACACCAAGTCAGCCTTTTCCACTGGACTCCCAGAGGAAGAACAGGCCCATCCATCACCACTGGACCTTCAGTGGAGGGTTGCACCTTTTCTCCAGGACCACTGCTTTAACAGAGCCATAGCTGATACTCCAGGAGGACTGCAGCCACCATTGCAAGTAGACTGCTGCCAACACCCTGACCAACAGGGTGTCAGGTTGTATTCTGACTTTGTCAGTGGTTTTCTTTCTCCTTATTGCATGTATTTTGTTTCCTTTTTGTTTTATTTTCCCTTTTTCTAATAAATTGTATTTCTGGCTTGGGGTGTCTTGCTGGCTTTTTTTCTCAAACCAGAACAAAGACAGACGAGAAAAATCCACCCCCAGTCCTGACATGTCTTAAAGATGTGATTGACCTTCACTACAACTGTGTTCTGGCTCAAACAGAAAGGAAACTTGATCCCAGACTTCTTCCCTTAAAGCTATGCCTATCCTTGTCATCTTAGGGCACACCATCTTAAAAGATATATGATTGAGTTGAATTTCTAAATTTTATTTCCATGACTCCAAAGCATCATCGGACTTACCCTAGGACTGGAAGAATTTCTGGTCTTTGCACCACAGAGTTCTCAGTTTATATTACATTATCACACTTTTACACAGTTACTGGGGAAATAATAAATACCCAATTACTGGGTAAATTGTACAAATACAACTTAGTTCAAAAAAAGTATAGTTTATGACTCCTCTCTTTGTTAATGATCTGACTATTCAGCAACAAAGCCATCCTCACTTTCATGCTCCAAGGTTTTGTTCCAATTAGGCTGCAGTGCTTTCTTACAGAGGGGCACACATCTGCAGGGGAGGAATGGAAAGTAATTTCCTCAGCTGAGCTTCTGGTTTGCTACTTAGAGCACATAACTCATGGTAAGATAGTATCTCTGAAAGAGGCATGAAAAAAAAGGTGTAGGGCTAGAAGACGCTTTAGCAAGTACATCTAAACCTGGAATATCTTTCAGTGACTGAATGGCTGCTCATATTATTTCAGTCTGGCAAGCAACATTTCCATTTTCCAGTATCTATATCCCATTTATCATTTTCACTCAGCACTTTGCCATAAATCTAAAGAGCATTAAAAGCTAAAGGGCAAACATGAGAAAAGATATACAACTTCAGTCTGCTTTATAGCAATAAAAGGGTATTTTAAATTCAGTTTTTCCTTCTGTATTTTGATTTTACACCTTGTCATACATTAAGTCAAGTAGTTCAACCGCAAGGTACTGATCTTGGCCTTTATTATTACAAAGATCACACATAAAAGCTGCAAGATTTGTTAACCCAGTAGAAATGCAGTTTGTAGCTACTCACAGAGGGGCTGAAAAAGTTGTCTCTAAGTTATTTGTTCTTTCTTTCCTATTTCATAAATTTTCAGCCCAGTTTGTACAAATATGTACTTTGGAAAGTGGGATGCTAATTAAGGGAGCTCTTCCTTTTCTCTGCTGTCTACTGAATACAACACATGTTCCCAGTAATTTGAACATATCATCCCTTACCAGCGCAGCATGAGTCAAGGAATGTGACTTCTTCCTTAGGGACCAGTAAGATTCCCCAAACTGAACAGAATGACAGTCAGACTGATAACACCTACTCTGTTCCACCTGGTTCAAATAATTTCCCACTCAAGTACTACTCTCAATGGGGAATCATACAACAATTAATTCACTGCTAGAGCTTCCACAATCACTTTTAAAATTTTCTTTGACTCAAATGTTGGGTAAAACAGGAACACTCAAACTCTTGTATGCTATGACTTCACATATTGTTGTTTTCAATTATTCCTCTTTAGAACAGACGATTTGTTTTCCCAGGGCTTTGTCATCATGCACACCAGAGGCAGGCAAATGTCCCTGGGACAGGTACCCAGGACTCCAACATGAGAGGACTGACTCCAGGATGTGGTGTGCACTGAGGGAGAGCAAATAAAGATAAACCAGAGCTTACCTCTTTTCCAGCACCAGTCAAGACCTGGAACAAGAAGCATACATAGAGCACGTTTGATGGTGTGCAACTGTGTTTTCACTGAAAACAGTCATTGTGAGAATAGGTCTGAAACTGAAATCATTCTCTAACATGCATCACCCTATCTCTTATCACCCTATCTCTTTCCTGCTTGATACAAAAATAACTGGTCACACATATGAATGTCCTGTTGGTGATGGGTGATGCTGGTGGGTTTCTCAAACTCAGTTGATGAATCTCTATATTTCTTGCAGTGACCTTCAATTTTTGCTAGGATAAATTAACAGAAGAGGAATCCAGAGAGGTCTGGAGTCCAAATTTTCCCATATTGTCCAGTTTACTTCTCTTTATATATATATATATATATATATAAACCTTAAAGAAAGTAAGCCATTCCAGAAGGTTTCTCCATTCCAATATATTATTTGGATAGCTCTCTTTATAACAGCTTTCATTATCTTATGTGCCAATGACAGGTCTCACTCCTTCAAGGTCTAGCCTGGTGCCTGAAGCTTTTCTCATGAATGTTCTTTAGACTGTAGCTCTAGAATGCAGCTCTCCAAGTGCACATATCATCTCTTTACACATATTGCTACACATAATCCTATCCTACATATAGGATTCCATTCATAAAAGGTGCATTTTCCTTTATGGAAGCATGTGTATTAATCAAATTTCTATTTTTAAAAATAAAAATATCCTTCAGTATGAAAACTAGATTCCACATTTTAAGGCCTAATAAGTTACATGTTTTCCTATGTCATTCAATGTCCACACATCTCTCTCAGGGGTTATCTTTTTCTCAATGTCCCAGATCTTTCTTCCTTCCACTTGAAATTAAGTTCAATTTTATTCTGCTTTCCAGGATAGGAATATCCTCATCATAGCCTAGATTATAGGGAGATCCTTAAAAATACCATGTTGCACTGTATAATTGCTCACTTGAAAATCTTTGGTAATTTAACATTTAAAGTTTGAGGCTTCTGTTTCACAATTTCTTCATAATGTTAAATGAAATTGAGAGTCTTAACAGCGAAAGGAGCGAGAGGCAATCCAATTCATCACCAAGTGGAAGTGTTGATGATTCTGTAGGTGGCACTATGAACCAATGCTTCCACACAGCACTGGTTACAGTGCCACACAAGGAGCCACCCCTCCCGAGAGATGTGTAGTCAAGGTCCTGAAAACTTTGTGGGTGCCAACAGCCTTAGAGCACTTGCTGCCAGAAGAAAGTTGTTTACACAAATGTGTTGTCCAAAGAGCATCAGCCGATATCCACTGGCAGACATCCAAGGGAATCCAAGCCTCTTGCTCATCTTCTGTTGAGTGACCGTGACCTCCCTCACATTTTTCTCAGAGCTACATCTGACAAGAACAAAACATAGCTCACACCACCTCCATTCACTTTTTACATTGTGCAGATACTAACAAAGGAGGATTTATAAATATACAGATATAGAAATAAAATTTGGTAGTACAGAAAATAAATTTATCTGGCACCTTCTGGTCTTTTTGTTATATCTGGAGTAGAGACTTAGAGTATACTTTATTTCTTTGGAGCATATCAAGAACTGAGCTTTTGCAGAATACAAGGTTTCTGATTTCTTTGAGAGTATTGCTTTTATAATCTCTGTGTCAAAGAGAGATTCTGTAGGAAACATCAGAGGTTACTGGGGCATCTGTCTGAGATGGTTCTGGCAGTTCAGTTGGGGAAAAAAAGACAAGAAAGACTGTGGTATGAAAAAGCTGAGATTGCTGGGGAGCATCACCCATTCTTATGCTGCTTACTTTTCTGTGTGTTTTTTCTAAATTAATTATTAATTTATTTATTATTTAGAAGCTTGTTAATGGATGGTGCTGAAGCATGAGAGAATTATGCCTGAGTGGTAAAAGGAATTTGTATTTTGTAGGGATTTTGAAGCAAAGTCATATATGTATAGCAAATTAACCTGGCATATACAAACAAGCAGGTATTTGATGACCAAGCTTGCCAATGGGAAGGTTCAAGGGCATCATTTGGCCAGATCTTGCCTTTTGCAGAATGAAAATTAGCAATCATGTGCAAATCAAGGTTGTTACAGCAGTCAGTCCTGTCACAGGTAAGTGATGAAAAGCAAATGTTGTACCAAACACAGCCTCAGCTGCTTTTGACGTATGTTTTCTAGAGGAGGATTGAAGGCAGATTTAGGAAAAGTCAGAAATATTGTCACACTTATTTCACTGAAAACTGTCACAAAGATTAAAAATCAAAAACTGCTGTCATTCCTCCTCAGAAAGACAAAGCTTTAAAGAAAGGGACACTTCATCCAATCTCGAAGGACTGGTTTGAGCTAGCTGTTTAAAACACACTGGGCAGAGCACTTAAGTTACCAAAACCAAGGAATTTTCTTAATTCTTGGCATTTTACATGGTAGTATTTTCAGGGGATGCTGTGTGTTCTCAGTGGGGTGCCTCACACAGAGGAAAATCCCCAGAAGATGGCAGGAGTAGTGCTTGCACCTGGTTATGTCCAGCAGAGAAAAGCTAATGAACTTTGGAGACTGACCATTAAAGAGACTCTACATTACTGGGGGCGGGGGGGGGGGGGGGGAGGAGAAGTCTTGGTTCAGCATATAGTTTGCTAAGAATTGTGTTTCCACTAACTAGTCACTAATTGACTGGTCCGGTAGGGAGCAAGTTACTTGATGAGGGATATTCAACAAATGGTAACTGAGCAGGAGAGAAGAGCTGAGGGATCCACTTTTGCAGAAATGAGGTTATTTCCTTTGTGGAAACACCTAAGGAGGGAGGAGATGGGCTGCAGGAGTGTCTTAGATTGAAAGACAGGTACCTGCCAGCAAAAGCTGGAATCTCCCTTTGAATAGAGAATGTAAACCCCCTCCCTCAGATTATTATAATTTTGCAATTGGAGGCTCTCAGGCAAAGATTTGGGAGTAGGAATAGCAGTCCTTTACTAGGAATATTAGACAAANAGTGGAAAACAAGCAGGGTCCTCTGGTCCTTTCCGAACGGTGCCCTTCAGACGGAACTGTCCTGTTCACTGCTGTTCCCCAGGAAAGACATGCTGCCCCCTTTTGTTTCAGTCAAGTACCCCTAAGTACCCAGCAACCTAGCAAAACCACCAGGAAAAAATTCCACAAACACAAAAGAAACAGATCCAACCCCCAAAAAGGAGACATGCTGAGGAAGAAGCCATCTGCAGAAGTGCACTATATTCCCTAGAGGATTCATGAAGGAGGAGGGAAATGAGGCATTGAATTGTGTACACGTGTTCTGTAACTGAGCCACAGTCTGTACAACTTTGAGCTAAGAGCAAGACCGGTTTTAAGAAAGAGTCTACAAAGCTTGGGCACAGTTGGCTCTTATGCATCTGCCCCCGGAGACTAAACTGTAAATTCCGACTGCTTGTGGTAGAATTTCTTGGGAAAAAAAGTGTATTTAAATGTTTGACAATCTGAAGACACAGCTTCAGTGCAGGTGGTCTGGGGCTGCTGGGCTGCAAACCTTCATCTCACAAGAAAGAGACAGGCAAGACTCTGTCCTGTTCTGGGCAGAGAAGCCAAAAGGAGCAAACAAACCACAATCCATTCAAATGTGGAAATACTAAGGGAGTATGGATCCAGCCTGCTGCAACGCAAATGAAGCAGCTGAGAAAGATTTCCCCCGGAAAAATGTTTTTTCATCACCAAAAATTAAATGTTCCTAATGAATCTGGGTCTTACCTTAGAAGTTTTGTGAAGCAATCCATAGAATCTATTTCTTCTGAGTTACTTTTAGCCAGCTGATCATCTGTGATGTGTGCCAATGGATTTTTGGACTGTGTGATGGACTGTGTAGGTCATATGAAGCCAAACATGCTCTGCATGACAAAGGGAAGGAGAAGAGTGAATAGTGACTTATGCATACAAAACAAATCAATTTTCTTCAAGAATATATTTTCTTACTTTCATATAACGTACGTATGCAAATATGATCTTTTAAAGCATGCTACAGCAATTTCTTATATTTCATGGAAGATTATAAAGACCTAACAGCTGGGACCTACATTTCTTTATCTGCAGAAATACAATAAAACCACTCACAATTCTTGATCTATTCAATGCAACTTTACATTAAATGAAAATTCAAGAACTTCCACTCTAAGCCAGATCAAAGGTCCTTCTGGTCCCACTAACTTCACAGAAATAGCAATATGTGTTCAATAGCCTTTATATACTCTTCTGATTTCTAGTAGAGCTGAAGAATTTCTCTTCTGGATGACAGGTGATAATAAAAGTTTTTTCTTTGGTTTCAATGAGAATTTTTAACTAAATGCTTTCATTTTGGAGAAAGAAAAGTAATGCTGAAGGCAAATATCTGTTTACTTGGAATTATTTTGACTTTTATTTAGTTCTGCCCCTGGGTGCACTTAGGAATTTATCAGGGGTGAAGAGCCAGACAGACCATGGTGAGATGGATATTCCAGAATTACAAGACGTGAAATAAAACATGGAATTTTCTGTTATGATTTTCTGTTAGAAGCGTTCTTATAAATGTTCTGTGTCAGTCACTGTTTTCTTATCATGCATCATATTCTGCAAATCATTAAATGTCCAGTTGTACTGCTTGGAAAGTAAAGGCAATGCTCAAGAATATCTAAACTTTCTCTTCTGAAGAGGAAAACAGCACAAGACTTGCAGAAACTAAATAGATTTTACTTCAAGTCAGTCAAATCCTTATAAGCAATCCCATTTACAACAGACACGTTTTCACCCATTTGGTAAACAGCCCCAGTGCCCTTTCACAGTTGTAGGTAAACATTGCAGGCTGCTTTGGACTAATTAATTCAATGCAGGCTCATTTTAGCTTTTCATTGAGAAGACCTTGGCTGACTCAGAAATGTGTACAACACTAAAAAATGCTTCTAAAAGAGACAAGGAACCAGTGTTTTGTGTCTTGATATTAACTGCCTAGGTAAAAAAAAAAAAAAAAAAAATCATAGAAGTATAAGGGGAAGGCAATCAAAAGTTGCCCAGCAACCAACGGAAAGACCTTTCTATTGAACTTAATACAAAAAAATCTGCATCCACAGCTGCTGCCTGTTGTATTTACATCCTGTAATCTAGGAATCTAGTTGGCATTCTCTTTGTTTCCTTTCTTCCTGAAATACAGTTCTGCCTCCTAAACTTCAGAGCTCTGTTGCATTACACAATCAAATTATAAAACAAAGCTATTTTAAGCAAAAGGCACACAACACAAATGGTTCATCTTTCAGGGTTTGCTGTGAGCTGACTTAGCATTCTATCCAAAGGTGTTTATAAGACATGCCAGTGTGCACAGTATTATACTCTAATGTATAATTAGTATTAATTAGTATTATACTCTGCATGAATGCTTGAATTCTGTGTGCTATTGGCCATTATTTATTCAATCATGTGTCCTTCCATTTTCCCTTTTGGAGCAGTTGCCTGTTTCTCACAAAAAAGATCAAAGAAGACATTTCAAACCCAAGATCAAATAACTATGGCCCAAATTTTGAACATTTGCAGCATTGAACTGCCTTCCCCCAGAGTGATGCTGATGCCTGCAAGAGATGAATTTAGTGTTGGGTTTGCAATTATATTTACCATTAATTAGGGATTTATTATCACTAACAGTTGTATTAAATGAGAAAATGCTTACTCTTTAGGGGAATTTAATTTAATATTGTCAATGAAATGTTCTCCATTTAAAAAGAAAATGTTCTTTAAGAAAGCATAATTGGCACTCACCGTGTGCACATCCCAAGTCCTTCAATACCACATTCTTTTGGGGTGTGATAAACATGGGATCTTGATTCCAGCTGTATGAAAGAGCTTAAATAGCACCTCTGGCCACCCAACTAATGATTTCAAATCTGGACTACCTTCCTTAGATTCAAATGTTAAGGTCTGGTCTGAAACAAATTTAAGTTTATTGCCTTTACTCTACTGTACCTAAGGGAGCCTTAGATGCATCTTCTGAAACACACTTCTGCTCCAAGTTGTTACCTTTCTGCTGGGTACACAACACTGCCTCATTCCTTGTTTTTATGCTGAAAGTATTAGAAAAGGCTGGTGATCAGAGCAATCACCCAAGGAGGGGAGACACAAATTTCAGTCCTCCTCAAGCTGGATGAACTGGGACTTATCGCCTTCTTGTCAAGGGAATGCAAAACCTCTGGGATAGCACCAGGGCTCCTACAAAAATCACTTTTCACTCCTCTTGATGGCTCCATCCTCCAAGTTGTGAGGGTATATTTGAGGAATCAGAAAGCAAATGAATAAACAGGAGCCTTTGTAGCCCACTAATGAAAGTAAAGAACACAGAGAGAAACCCGGATTTCAAGGTCTTATTCTTCCGAGGTTTATCTGGCTTTACCTTAAACTACAGCAACTGAAACTCAAAATGAAGTGCTGGGAACAGTCAAACGTAAAGCTCTGTATCTAGAGCAAGAGATGCAACGTCCATGGTTTTTGAAACACCAGGGGCAAGAGGTCAAAATGGACAAGCTTGAGAGCTGTGAGGTCTCACTGGGGATGGCAGGAACAGCTCAAAGAAGCAGGCAGTGGCTGGCAGCTCAGATCATTCCTGTTTACAGATTTTTTACTGGAATAATTTGTTCAACTCAAGGATCTGACAAAAAAGAAGAGAGTTTTAAAAAATATTAAATTAAAATTATTTGAGGACTATGGAAAATACCTTAATAAGGCTTAAAGCATTCATTGTGGTTGCTTTACCAAAGAGGAGGCTGGAGGGTGACCTGACTGCAGAGATGTTCAGCACCACATTCCTTCTTCATCTTGCAGAGAAAAAAAGTAGTTGCAGCAGCTAGAAACTGAAGTCAGATGTATTTAAATTAGAAATAAGGCATGCAATTATAATAACAAAGATGGTTAACCAACAGAACACATGACCATGGAAAATGGTATGTTCTCTCCCCCTTTGTAGTGTCACATGAAGGCTGGATGGCTTTTTTGAACATTATGTGTGGCAAAATACAAGCCCTACTGTGATCAAACACAAACTGCTGGGTGCAAAGCAGAATGATGAGCCCTGTGGTTTGCAGAAGGTTGGATGTAGCACCTATTGAACAGCAACTCCTGCTAAGCATATATGTTGTTAGATGTATGTAAGGAGATTTTCTCCAGTTTCCTCCTGAGCTAAGAGCACACAGCACTGTGCCCTGCTGCTGTGGTCAGGCTTTCTCCATAGGAAAATCAGGGTGCAGTTGTGTTCACCCACCCCTGCCCCTGACAAGGAGGTGGGGTGCAGCCCAAGCAAATGCCAGCGCCCAGCATTGTGCAAGTTTAAACTACAAATGTCCATGACACAGTGAATTTGCAGGAGGAGATCTCAGGAGCTCCAGCCCTCTTTATTTTCATATTTAATTATACCTCTTTGAAACAAGAAAAGGGAAACCAATCAGGTTTCTACACAGGGAATGAGAGGTCCTGTGGAATATTAATTTCTACATTTTCTTGGTCAGCTTTCATGTAGAAATGTTCTTTCTCTGGGGAGTGTCACAGAAAGTCTGTCTGTATACCTGTTAGCTAGTCAGAGTAGATGGGCTGACAGCAGGTGCTAGCAGGGAGAAGTGGTGCCCAAAACAGGTAACATGGCATGGTGGCTGCACTCCTCCCCAGTCCCAGTCCTCTTTCTTGATAAAGGCTGTGCTATCACAGACAAAATGAAAGCTCTTGGGGTTGAGGAGAAGAAAGGGCTGTGCAGGCCCTATGTTGTACCCCAGTGACTCTGGCAACACACACCCTCTGCCCCTAATCAGAAGGACATGGACAATCCATCCTTGTAGGCACCTCTGGAACAAATAGTTCCAGCTAGACCCTGGAAGAAGTGTTTCAAGACTATTGCATATCTTCACAGTGACATCAAAATTGGTGACAGAAAAAAAAAAAAAAAGGAAGATCCCACCTGGGTGTCTTCACAGCAAGAGCAGGAGAAAGGAGCCAGCTGAGGAGATGGTTAGCCATGGCTGTCATGTACAAAATGTAAGTTCTCCTTTGAGTATTCATAACATTATCTTTGGTCCCTATGAACTAAAAGCAATTAGTACATGCAGCAGTTGTTAAAATATAATAGAAGTTATCCATATGGGATGTGCTGGCTTCTACCAGCGGTTCTGCTGCTTCTTAGCAAGCAGGAAGAAATAACTCATCATTATAATATTTACACCCCATTTTACAGTCTGTCTTAATGCAGGCTCCCAGAACCATAAAAAATCCTCAGGCTCTCAAGACAAAACTTCATATCATTGCTCTAATTTGCCTTGTTGAGAAATATAATGATGTGTCAACACACTAAAAAAAGTGTATTGCCTGCCTTGCATAAAAGAGAGCTACTTAGTGTCACTATCCACAGGGTTTTATGAGTAGTTTGAAGAGACAACTTTGCATCCATGCTGGCAGCTGGTAGTCAAAGTTACATGCATGCTTAGTCTCAGGAGCACATTTTCATCCCACGCTGTACTAGATTAATGCAGGTAATACAGACAAAGAGTATGATGAAAATAATCTACAGCACATACAGTCAGTTTGCAAAGAAGGGAAGGTATTTTTTCCTCCTTGCTCAGGAAAGAATCTAACACAATGATCTGATATTAGTCTCATCCAGTGCAGGCTGTGCCTTACCAGGGGACTGTGCTGTGGTGGCTGTAGTGTCACCTCCTACCAGGAGCACACAGGGAGGATGGAAAGCTGTCAGCCAGCTGGGAGTCTCTGGGGGAGCACGGCCCACTGCCCTTCAGCACACACACAGGGCTTCATCTTAGGCAGGGAAGGGTACCGGCCACTTCTCATATGTTGCAGGTAAAACCAGCTGAAAGTAGGTCACTAAGCAAATAAGAACAACTCATGGTAAGGCTCAAGTAGCAGGTACAGTGCAGGCTGCCCACAGTCTCAGTTGGGTCAGGCTCAAGGCAATGAGAGCGCTATGGAATCAAAAGCACCTTCTCAGTGGGAAAAGAGGAATAGCAACCACTGTGTCTAAAACCTTATAGATCCTTGAACTTTCAGGTTATGACATTCTCCCAAGTGGAGCATGCAAAGAGATACCCATCAATTTGTAGTGAAACCAAGTGATCAGACATGTAAAAATCTCTTCCTGGATCTGAAACTACCAGCTTGAGTCTCCACAGGAGAAGGAAGCCACTCTAGTGAAGTCTTGCCCAGTCTCACAGATTTCTGTGCTCTGCGTTACATGGGCCTCATAACAACTGAGAACATGGTCACTGACTTCAAGATAGGACATGCCACTGACCTCACATACTGCCTGTGAGTGCATCCATAACTGGCATGGACATTTTCTCACTGGAACTGGGCAGCCAGGAGAGCCAGTTCTGTCCTGAGGGCATCAGGCACAGCATGGCCAGTGGGCAAGGGAGGGGATTGTCCTGATCTGCTCTGCACTGGGGCAGCCTCACCTCCAGTGCTGGGGGCAGCTCTGGGTGCCACAATATAAAAAAGACATTAAACTAGAGAGAGTGTCCAAAGGAGGGCAATGATGATGTTGGTGAAGGGCCTTGAGGGGAAGCTGTATGAGGAGCTGCTGAGGTCACTTGGTGTGTTCAGCCTGGAGAAGAGGAGACTGAGGAGAGACCTCATTGCAGTCTGCAGCTTCCTCATGAGGAGAAGAGATGGGGCAGGCACTGATCTCTTCACTCTCATGACCAATGACAGGACCTGAGGGAACGGCCTAAAACTGTGTCAGGGAAGGTGTATATTAGACAAGAGGAAAAGGTTCTCCACCCAGAAAGGGGATGAGCACTGGAACAGGCTCCCCAGGGAAGGGGTGACAGCACCAAGCCGGACAGAGTTCAAGGAACATTTGGACAATGCTCTCAGGCACATGGTTTGAGATGGGTCCTGTGCGGAGGCAGAAGTTGGACTCGGGGGATACTGATGGGTCCTGTCCAGCTCAGCATGTTCTATGATTCTGTGATTCTGTGAACTCAGAGAGGGATGTTTCACACTTCCCACTCCCAGTGGTCCTGCAGTTCACGGGGGCTGATAACCACCAAGCCCTCTCACAACAGGCTTTCTTCCTGAATGTCACTAGGTGAGTCACAGCTGTAATTCTGCCTGCTCTGCCACTGCAGGGGTAAGAGCACAGCTGACCTGCAGGTCTAGAGACTTGCTCCCAGCCAATACTTTCCAACTGATCTTCTGAGAGGGAGATATAATTTGGGGGGATATATTAATCATGCTGCAGCAGGATAGAAAGGAGCTTTTCTCCACACGCAAAGACAGACCTCCTCACCAACTCAGATAGTTCCCAGATACAGTTAGCTAAAATTTCCAGGTTCCAACATACTCTGAAATTATCATGGCTGATAGATTACAGTTGTCATCTAATCTAGTCTGGATTTTAGTAGTGAGGTTTTTCTTTGAAGAGTTCAACTAGTGCACTATGCTGGAGAAATTAACATGACTGAGATAAGTCCATGCTCAGCAGCCCTTCGATTCTTAGTCAGTAAACCAAAGCTCTCCTGGAATAATTTCATTTCCTTAAAACATCATTTTTCAATATTATTCTCCTGCCTTTCTATCCTGTAATCAATCAAATTGGTCACCTGCCCTTGATGAGTGCTCTGTCCTTGGCTCAGGTGGTGAGGCTCAATGCCTTTCCTGCATCTCTCACACCAAAGTGGATTCAAAAGTCAAATAGACAACCCCTGTCCTGACTGTGCTTTCTGACACCTCTCAGTTATTGATTTGACTCTCAGACAAAGTCAACCAAGCCATGTACTTGCATAAGCTCATGGAAGTTTGACTACAGTCAAAACTGTTCTCCAATGCGGGATCCGTGGCTGTGCAAATTTCTTACAAAATGCTATTGCCCTGCCTGTGGGAACTGTACCTATTAGAAGCATTTGCCATCTTAAGATTGGAAGAGAGGTCATATCAACTTGACAGGTTCTAACAAATGGCCTCAGAAAAGATGCTAGCTGGAAATTAGTTTCCATTTCTACTGACCAGGGTGAATTTCCAAATGCTAAGCTCTTCATAGCAGCCTTCATACATTTACCCATAGTTTGAGCCATTCAGTCCCCTCTGAGTATTGATTTTTTCACCCTGAAATTTCTGTTCTGCACAAACATGTTATCCAGCCAGTGTTCCATATAAAGAGTTTTTATTCTTATGTACAAACATTGAATTTCATAATGAGTTACAGAAATATTTAAATCAGAAGTACAAACTTTGTATAATTGCAAATGTCTCCCTTGACATTTTTCCCTATTTTCAGATTTCTTTTTCTTCCTTGCTCTTTCTAAGACAAGAGTTTCACATCTGTGCCTCAGCAAGTTTGTGGGCTGTGCTAGTACAATAAAGAATATTTTTTCCCCTCAAACTGTAGCAGGCAGGAAAGAAAACATTGTCAAGAGCTACAGACCCCCCAAGGAGGTTTAAGTACCACTGTGGGCAATTTTGCCTGAAGAAATGTATTAAGAAGCAAAGGCAATGCCTAAATACGATTTTATTTGTTCGTCGCTCATTTGAATAACATCAGCATAAACATCCCTCTTACGTGAGCCTTTTCTCCCTTCTGAGAGATTGAGGGGGGTCTGGGAGAGGCAGGAGGGAGCACTGTGTTGCTCTACATTGTGCAACCTTCAGGCACACCACGGGACCCTTCCCTTTCAGCACAGTATGTAGCAAAAAATATCACTATAATTACCATAGGGGAGTGAACAAGAGAGAGCTGCCTTTGCCAGATCTTGAAAATGTGCGTCCCCCACAATGGGCTTGTGGGAATCTCACAGCACAAACAGCTCAAATAGCACTTGTCAGTCCTGGTGAGAGTGAGCCACGTGGAGCCTTTTCCTGAAGAGATTGCTGGGACTGAGCATGCAGCAGGAGAGCATTTTCTAGGCACAGAGCTGGGCTGCCACAGCATGCCTGGTGTTTATGTCCACCAAAGGCTTTACAGGTTGATATAAGAAGCAAATGAATTTGGAATGATTTCCCCTGACTCTGAACCCAGCATGTTCAGCTATGTCCCTGAAGTTTCACACCCATCTTTTCCACCAAATCCCATGGCACACAGAATCTCTTTGTTCCTAGAAAGGTTGTTATCATGTAGGGGGTGAAACCTAATACACCTGCACTCATTCTTCACTGCTGCTAGCAGCAGCAATCATCTCCCACTGTTGCCTTTTCAATTCTTCTCATCTGAGGTGCAAAACGAATCCAATCCTGCAAGACAGCAAAAGTGTCCCTAAAGGGTTTGAGTGCTTCCATTACTCATCCAACAGATCTAGACAGATATTTTTTATATTTATGAAACATAAGAAGCCACTTAGTGTCATTCAGCTGTGAGGATTCTCTTTGCTACCTGTTCAAATTATGTGTTCAAACAAGAACTTTCTCCCATATAGCCAGATTCTTATGATTTCACCTTGAAAAGGAGTCATAATCTTTTTTTTACAGTGGTTGGTCTTCTGCCTTACATTTTGCTCAATTATAACAAAAAGCAACTTTCAGTACATCTCAGAGGAGTAAAAGGTGACTACACTGCTCAAGGAGGAAAAGGTATGGCACAGACTCCTGCTCAGAGTGGTCACTTTACTGCAGCATGCATTTGACTCTGGAAATTAAGGGCATGTTTGGGCAAAATTTGAGGGATGCGTAATTTACCAAAGATTCTTTTCAGAAAAGAGGCTGCTTTTGTTTGTGTAAATCATCATCATCCCTCAGCATAATAAATATGAGATCAATAATGGCACAGAAGCCAGCAAGGGGCTGAATGTTCATACTGCAGTCTCTTCAATGCTCTTTAGGTACATCCACACCAGTGCTGCAGATCAGATCAAGAGCACACACTGCAGCCCCACACCTTTTCTGCACATCATAAAGTGTGTCTCAGGGGATACAAACTGGATCCTTTCAAAGAAAGGTTAACTAGAGGGCCATGCCCGTCCCTCCCCACCACTGTCAGCACCAAAAGGACCAACACTGAAAGCAGCACTGGTGTCCATAAATGTCCTTAGCTGCTGAGAGGAGCAAGGAACTGGGACCACAATTGTGTTTCTGCGCCACAGTTACTGGGATCAAAGTGTACTCCAGTAAGCATAGGAAGGGATAGGACTATCCTTTGTTCTTGGCATGGCCACAGTAGGGAAAGGTCTCCAAAGCTACTAACCTGTCCAAACTGCTGTGTCTGTATTAGGAGAGACAAATCCTACCTTCTTCCTCTGTCCTTGGATTGCAGGAACAGACTGGCTCTCACATAGACATGTAGAACTAGACCAGATCATTTCTATCTTTGCATGTGCAAAGACCAGAGGACAACTTGACTTTAGGAGTCAGACATACCTACAAAAAACACATGTTTCTCTGGAAAACAGCTCAGGGTCTGATAGACAGGGACAACCTCAGCCATGGAATCAGTGCAGCTGGAAGTGTCCAGGGCCCCTGAGAGCCTGGGGCTCCCTGAATCACAGGATGGATAATGCCTGTGACTCAGGTGTTGTCTAGCATGGGGTAGGAGGTACCCTGAGTGCAGGCCAGCAGTAACCATGTGAGCAGGAGGCTTCTGGCAGGAACAGGCTTCAAGACAATCCAGAAAAGTTCTGTTGAGTGGAAAGGGCAGATTGATTCAGCAGTATTGAAAAGTGTGTGCTTCCTGGTGAATGTAAGTTATCACTGAAGCTGTGAACTGGGCTCTGTCTACCTCAAATCATTAAAGGAGATAGGCTTGATTTTAAAAAACAGCAGTGTGGTGCAGCAGAAACTTTGGGCTGCTGGGCAGGATGGCTCTTTGTGTTACTTTGAGCCTCTCAGTCAGACAGAGGTGCATCCTGGGAAAGTCCCTTATTGTTCTGTATTGCTTAGGATGATGACATGTTTAAATAGCAGAAAATGAAGTGGGTTTCATTTAAAGAAAGCTGTGAGCATCTGCCACAAATCCTCCCAGCAATGCAGCACCACTCAGAAATGGCAAATTTACCCCTGGATGTACTCGAGCAATTTTTTCCACTTTCCAGTTTATTTCCCTTTCAGATGTGTCCCTGCTGGTCTGTGCTCACCTGTCCCTCTGCAGATGGCACCCACAAGGTGTCTCAGGCTTCCCTCCCGAATGAAGGACCATGCCAGGCTGCCTGCATGGGGACAGGGTAGAGCTCCTCTGCTGCCATGGAGAGCTGTGACACAGTTGAATGTATCAGGCAGTCACTTATTTTTCACTAGTGCAAAAGGCTGTCACATACTTGTCTCAAGGTCATTGGTGTCCCACTCCACCTGATGCTTTTCATCAGAGGAGAGAGCTGAGGAATTCTGCTGTGATTAATAACCTTATCTATCCCCTGGAGCTTATTTTTTTCCCTCCATTTTTAATTTTATGTTCTGCTTACCAGCTGCCTCTTGCTCATTAAAAAAACAAACCCTCTCTCATTCTCATTAGCACCATATGTCTGCTGGTTATTTGAGAAATGAACGCAAAATATATTTAAAGGATTAGTCAAACCATGATAGGCAAAAAGACTGAAAGGCAAAAAGCTAAGGAGATGCCATTAGACTCTGTCTTCTTGCTGCTACTCTTGCTGTCCCCAGCTAAACCCAATTCAACACCCCACCACAATCCTCCCTCCCTGCTCCACCAGTGCCTCCACAGCCACAGTGAAACTACAGCCATGTCTCTGGCTCTCATTTAATCCCCAACAGACGTTTTTTTTTCTCCTCACTTCTTCTTCAGGGAAGTTACCAGTGACCCAAAACTGGCTTTCAAATAGAAGCCAAGAACTAGTTTTATTGGAGACAGTTGTTTCTAAAACTTGCAAAATTTCTCAGGGCTGCTCTGAGGCATTTGGAAACCTGTGCAGCACAAAACACAGCTGGCTGCTGTTCTCTGCTTCCTCCCTGACAACCCTCAGCACGTGCTGTCTGAAGCATCCTTCTGCTGAAATCTCTCTATCATTCCACAACCAAACATAATTATTTAATTTAAACTGTGAACACAGATAATCACTTTTCTTTAAGACATAATAAGGCAAAAAGTCTAACCTATATATCTCTCTCTCCAAGAGCTTCTGTCATGCAACAAATCCTGTTCCAGTATTTATAAATTCAGTCTGCATCCTGATACCCTGATTGGTAAAGAAGAATATAAACAGCCGAGAATTTGGCTTGTCTTAACGCCTCTGCACTTCTTCTGAGAGTGTGACATCTCATCTGATGTGCATTACCTCCAGCAACACACGATCCCTTGGCAAAATGAACGTGTCCAGATTTCTTAGACAATCTATTACCATCAGACCCAGAAGCAGCAGAGCTGCTGAGTGATGCTTTTACAGCACTGGCATTGAAATTCATTGTTTAATGCAGACCTGCAAACGGCTGCACTGATGGGAATGAAAATCTGTATGTTTATGTATAGATTCACAGAAAAATTTTAATATGTCAAACTATATATTTCCTCTGGCAATTTAATCTGCAATATGAACGGCACTACCAATGAGGATCCTTTGGTTTTTGTTTATTGTTTTTCCATAGGAAAAAAATAGCGAGCAATTAACAGCCTGAGAAGACACTTCCTGCCCAGAGGATACAGGGAACAGTAATGGCTCTAACTGGATCTTCTGCAACAGGAAATCTTATTTATAGTAATAACAAAAAACTTGCAGTTTCTCCTAAGAGGCTGAGCCTATGCTGGAGGTGGGTTATTTTCATTTTTCCCTAAAGCACACCTGGAAAAAACAGAAGCATATGAGTACTAAAGATAATGCATGAAAATGTTTAAAAGGAAGGAAAAAATCCAATTCTTTTGATCACTCAGTCAGCATGCTGCACAGAGGACTTCTTACAATCCATTACAGGAAATTCATGTAGTAGATGGATGGTAATAGTTTAGGGGACTGGACAAAAGCAGTACGGTAGAAATAGCTTGCAGTGGGTGCTGCATGATTAATAGAATGTTCATACTGGCCATGGGGGAAATTATAGTATCTGGATTTAATGGCTTATAGCATCAAATCATCCTAAGATTCACATAAGAAATATTTAATAGCTGGCTTGATTGATGTGAGGGAAAACTCCAAGTGCAATTTAATTATATTCAAAATATTTCAGACCATGTATTTAATTTCTTAGATGTATGATTTTTTTCTTTATTGTTCCTACTACTCTCAGCAAGGTTTCACTAACCCTGCTTCAGCCCAAGGGTGGAGACCTCTGACTTCTGCAGCTGACAGTGGGTGCCAGACCCATGCAAATGTAGGGCTGCACCCAGGCTCCCCTCAGCACTGCACCAGGGCCAGGTTGGCCTGGAGTGGGTCCAGGGGGCAAGAAGCACCCCAGGACTGTGCTGCACATCCAATCACCAACCCCTGCTCCTGACTTCCTCCTGATCCTGGGCCTCACTCTGCATCAGGGGAGCCAAACTCTCCTGAATATCAGGCTCACCAGTCCAAAACCCAGTGCCACCCATGGCTCCAGTAGGGTGCTCTGGGCTAAGAATTTCATCATGGGCAGAAAGGCAAGGTATACTTTACCTTATTACTCCTCTTGATAAAAGGATTGTTGCTTGCAAGAGGGAAAGCAACGCTATGTGGTGATGGTTGTTAGTTTTTTTTTAAATAATTCTATTTGGGGATTGAATTTTAGAGACTGAAATTTGATCTGTTTTGAGAAAACTGATAGTTTGAAGAATGTATTGAATAACTGCAGCATCAAGAACAGAAGTAGTTGACTTATGGCTCTCAGTACCAAGAGACCTGTCTGCAGGTCTGTTGCTATCAAAAGTGCATCTGTTGGTTCCTCCATGGGCAAACTGTGATGCAAAAGAGAGTACATTTTCAGTTTTTTGTTTCTCAAATCAGAATTTCAGGCCCAGGATCTCAAGGGTGTCTAAGAATGACTAACTGTTCTGGATCACAGGGGACAAGGAGTCTGTGGTTTTGTATAGTTGAGACTCAGCAGTCTAAGTTTCTGAGCAGCTGCCAATTAAGTGTCATTTCCCTTCCCTTCCCTTCCCTGAAACTTCCCTTCCCTGAAACTTCCCTTCCCTTCCCTTCCCTGAAACTTCCCTTCCCTGAAACTTCCCTGAAACTTCCCTGAAACTTCCCTGAAACTTCCCTGAAACTTCCCTTATCCCTTTTGACACAACCATTTTACCCTCCAAGGAGAATAAAAACCTGCACCACGGTGCACTTCCAGACACTCACAGCTTAGACAAATTTTTCCTTTACCCATCTTTGAAAAATGAAGGGCACTTGGGATGAAATCAGCAATGAAAGGCACTGAGTGTACCAAACCAGTATAAATCTGATATTAGAACAAAGATTAAATACCACTATTACCATATGTCAACAGATTTATGGGAGTTTGTAAATTAAGCTGGTGTAGCTGTAATTATGGAAAGAACTGTTCTGCCTTTTTAAAATGCTCTCTCAAATTTACATGAACCCTACCAAAAACAATATTATTGAACACAAATAATGCATCTTCCAGGGCTTGCTGTGCTCAGAGGTGGTTTGGGATTTTTTCTAAAAAGTTGCCCACTTCTCAGGAGGGAAAGGTGAGGACTTACCACAGATTTCTGCTGAGATTCTTGCACAATTGCAAGCATCCAGGCAAGACTGCAAGATGCTGTTATGATTCCATGTGTAGTACCCTGATGGAAAGAGGGCATTGTGTGTGAAACCATTCCTTCACAATGTAAACAAAGAGCAGAGTGCCTCTTGGTATCCATACTAATAGACCAGTTCAGCACAACACTGGCAGTTTATTTTCTGAACTGGCTGTCCACCAAAAATATTTTTATTATTTTCTTTAAAAAACAGAAAAAAATAGCTTCTCTTGAGAGAAAGTCAGGCCACTTCAAACGGGTTTGTTTATTATGGTCCTGCAAATTTTACTATTTCTTTCTTATACTAAAATGATTGCATTTACCTTGTTAGTGTGAAAATTAAGGCAAGCACCAAATCAATGTCTGAGTGCACAGATATGTGTTTTTGCACAGTTAATTTAATCCTTTACCTGGATTTGGTATTGCAGGGGAACCTGTGGCATAAAGCTGAAACTAGTTCATTCTACTAGGGTAGAGGTTAATGCTGGGATGAATCTCAGAATGCAAATGTAATGTCTCAGATTCTCCTGTGTCATTCCTGTAAATCCCTGATGACCTTCCTTGCAGTGCACAAGCAAGGATGTGCCTTGTCTTTATGCAGCAGAGATCTCAGCACAGAGAGTCTCTGGGTCAGGAACAGCAGGAGATTGATTTCAGCCTGCCTCTGATTAGGCTGCCCTATTTTCTGCATCTTCCACTCAAACCACTCCTTGGTATTTGTTATACAAGGCTTACTTGGCACATAATGGTTAATTGTAAATGAAAATGGCACCTCTGGCAGCAAATCATGCTTCTGGAAAACTGACCAGTCTAGCTATTGACACCTTAGTGGTACTAATTTAATTTAATAAGTATATTTTGCATTTCTGTAGCTCCCATAGGAGTTGAGCTCAGTGCAGCAACAGGCAGTACACCCAGCCAGCCCTTTTACATGTGCTTCTGCTTGATGCATGGAAGACTGGGGGCTTCCAACACAGCAATTGATGGCTGCAGCAAGATGAAATGAGATGTGCTTTCACTCACTGATCCAGAGTTTAAGTCCTTTTGGGATCAGCAGGTTCCCTAACCTCACCAGAGATGTCACTGCTACTACAGGATATTCTTGTTCTCCTCCTCAAGCCAGGCAATCTGTGTTCAGTCAGAGTCTTTCAGAGGAATATCCTGCTGATGTTAGGAGTCCTCCAGAGATGAAGAGGTGAAGACCCTCCTCTTTCCCTGTCTGCTTGCTCTAACAGCTATTCATGTCAAGTTCATATCAGCACCTTATTTTTTCCTACTCAAATTTTCCATCTTGAGCATCCAGCTACTGTAACTCATCATACCTTTTTCTGCCCTGGGCTTAATGAGCCATTCACTAACTGATATTTTCTTCCTATCAAGGTTTCCCAGGTCACAATCAAACAACATTTCAGTTTTATTTCCAGCAGTCTGAACATCCCAAACCATTGAAGCTCCCACATTTCATCACTTCCTCTAGATATTACATCCCTTTTTTTTTGGTGCTTTCTGTGTTTTTAGCAGCCTTTCTACATCCTTTATAAAGCACATGCTTTAGGCTGCAGCATGCCCCTCTCCAAAAGCACCTTCAGAGAATAAAAGGACAGCAGAAGATCCTGGCTCAGATAACTACCACTCTCATAGTAAAGAATTTCTTCCTAACATCTAATCTAAACCTACCCTCTTTCACTTTAAATCCATTGCTCACTGGCCTCTCATTACATGCCCTTGTAGACAGCTTCTTTCCAGCTTTCTTATAAGACTTTGCTATATTTGTGCAGTTAAGTTCCTTGAGCCAAATATTTAACTTAAAACAAGATGAGCACTATTGTTTACTAAGATAAATTAAAGTTTGAGCTGTTAAAGGACACATATTCCTACATGCTATTTAAATTCCTGGATGGAATAATGTCTGGTAGAACACCAGCAACTGAGGAGCAGGGCTGTGAAACACAGACAGAGTATTACCAAATGTTTTGGTTGCTCCACACCCTCACCTTTGATATGGGGGCTATGCCTTGATATCTGATCTACGGCAGGGATTTTCCTGCTTGCCTCGGTGTGCAGGGAAGTCTGAGCAGAGCAGATCACAGAAAATGTGAAGAGCAAAGGTGAAGAGCAGCAGCCCTGCAGTAGGACAGGAGAGGGGAGCACTAATGTGGTTCAGCAGCCAGAGTCTGGAGGAGCAGGAGAGGGGCTGGAATGCAGTTGTACAGTCAGTGGAGACCAACAGCTGATACCGAGTGTTAATGCAGATCTCCCTTGCTATCATTTCTGGCCGTTTTGGAATGGCCAGAAGAGAAGTTGGATCCTCATTTAAGGGAGAAAGAGGTGAGAAGTGAAGCATGGAAAGAGCACCCAGTGTATTAATGACAGGTAAGTGACAGTGCATTTTGCAGAGCTGGACATAGAGCGTAGTCTATAAAATCCTTGCCTAGTACTTATCAGGCCCCATCACATCCAAATCATGCATTTCTGTACAACCTATTTCACATCAGCATCCCTCTTCAGAAGAGCTCTCTATTGACAGACAGCCACAGCAATCTGCAGCACATCATCCCTGATCAGAACCACCTGCTGAACATACAGGGTGGTAGTACATAGTATAAGATAAAATATTGAGGAGAAACTGCTGCAGCACTTCCCTAGGTATTGTCCAGCTGGTGAGCCCAGCAGGATTGCTGCTTGCAGGGTCATGCATCTTGTACATGGTCAGTGTCTGTGACATCACATGACTCCTGCTATCAGCTAAAACACAGCAAACCACTTCAAGACAGGTCAGGGATTTTGAAGAACACTGTTTGCACACTGTGTTTGCACATCCTCTTTCATGATCCCCCAGCCCTAGCTGGAAGCACAACAGGGAGGACTCTCACTGTGGGCTGGGAAGTTAGATGTTTGCTGCTTTTCTCCTGTCCATTTAGACAGTCAGCATTTACACACTGACAAGGCAGCTCTCAGGTCACTACTGTGCTCTCCAGTCAGAGTCCCTGCTGACAAATGGATCAGTTCACAAGGGGACAGCTATTGCCATGGGGGATCCAATGCTCCTCCCCTCAAAATGCCACTTCATGGGGTGAAGGCAACAACCTGGCAGAGCCAAGACATCAGGGATGCTCCTGCAGGTAAGGCAGGTTTTCAGGAGGTTTCTTGCCCTTCCCAGCAACACATTCTCCTCCTTCCCTGCAACAGCATGGAGAAAGAGACTTCTGCCTTTGGAGACCTTTTGCTTTTGCTGTACCTTGGTGAATTCAGATGAATCTTATGGCCTCAGTGCTCCACAGGATGACTAATGGTTGCACTGCTGCCTGTGTTGGCACACAGCCATCATCTGCATTATTCAGGGCTCCGAGAGAGAGTAAAGAGGGTGCAGGGTGAGTGTGCACATGGATGGCATATCTCAAACTCCAGTGGTGGGTAAATGATTCCTTTTCTGTGAGTGCTTAAAAGGACTGGGAATACACCAACCAGTACTTCTTTTCAAGATCACCTGGATGTGATTACCATGGTCCACAAGAGAAAAAATGCTGTAGGAAAGCACTTGGTACCCTCATGGTGACTGACAGAAAGAGTTCATGGAAGGAACTCTACTTCTCCTCAGTAGAAGTCCAGAAAAAGTATCCAGGCTTTAAAGCATCCCCAAATCAAGCTCTAACCCAAACTGGTCCTTGGCTCAGAGGCATTTAGCAAAGAGGCACTTGGAGCCAAATCAAAATTTGGTCATAAAAGCGATATTCACTTCAGACTGCAACATCAGAGTAAATAGTCATCTAAGCTGCTGTTATGTGGCTGTAAAGTTATTTCCCAAGATGATGGATTCCTAGGGGCCTTTGTCCTTTAATCTAAGCAGAAATTGGACTTCTTCATGGTTAATGTTGCTACAAGAAAGGAAAGTATGCATCCTCAGAACTCTGGAAGTTCTTGATATGTTAGGTATGCCCCAGTGTGTGTAGGGTCTTTAAGGAAGCTGACAAGTGCTGCAGGCAATGACTGGTCTGTTTTGTCATACGGACAGTGAACTTCCCTTCTAAGGTGGATCAAGATTTTCCCTCATGGCTCTGCTCTTTTCACATCTGAAAAATCTGACTAGGACTCCTCACTGGATCTGGAATGTCTCTGCAGTCCTATCTTGGGAGAGCTAGTGACATCACCTCACCTCAGATGAAGTTAAGTGTCATCAGCTTTGGCCATTTGGATCAGCCAAAGCATGAGATCTGACTTTCAGCTTATCTGATTAGTAGGTTTATTTTCATAGGTAGCTCTAAAACTTGAAAGGAGACATTGGCATTTGCATGCCTCTGGTCTTTAGCAAGGATTTAACTTCTGCTTGTGGAGTTTTGTGATATTTTTTCCTTTTTTTCACAATCCCAGGAGGTGGCATGCACTTGCAGTAATGCTAAAGAAGCACTTTCTATCCTGCTGGGCTCTCTGTTCCTTGTTTAATTGGGGTACGTATCCTACATGACAGTGGCTCCTCTTATTTAGTAGTCTCTAGCAGCAATTGGGAGAAAGGTTCATAAGAACATGTCTCAGAGACCTACTTTTCATTAGACATATCACAAAGTCATTAAAATCTGTGGCTGTGGCCTGAATTTGCCTGCATCCAGAGGTGATGCTGTCAGGCAGTGCCACTCCTAGCTGGTGCATCCATTCCAGCACAGCAGAGGCTCTCCATATCACCACCAGTTTGATGCTGCTCCTGCAGCATCACTATCAGTGCTGACATCAAGGACACAGCTTCCAGGGCGAATGGAAACAGGACACTTGTCATGTTGTTGTATGAAACACTCTAATTCAATTACTTCATTGTATTACTGTTCTTTATTCATCTCATGAAGCTTAGTCCCTCAAAGGACAATTATAATGCAGACTGCATACTATAAATATCTGTGCAAAAAGACCACAGGTCTCCTTGGGAAGAGGAGTTTAAACTGTAATTGTCTATTCACTCCTGGTTTTCCTGCAGCTTTTATGCCATAATTTCCACTCATCTTTTGGACATCATTACCACTCATCTTTTGGACATCATCAAAGACATTGCCTCACTACCCACCATTGCCCGTCCATGTTTTTCCTGTATTGATTGACTATAGGCTATTTGAGAACAGGATGGTTTCTCACAGTGGGAACACATATAACACACCTAACAGTGCTACCTCACAGCTACCTTCTGATACCTGCAGCTAAGGAACATGCACCCAGATTAGCTTCTTCTTAGGAAAGCCCAATGCAAAGGAGCAGAATCAGAGCAGCAGGAAGTTCATTGGAAGTGACAAACACCACTTCAGAGGCTCACACTGCTCCAGAGTACAGATCAGGCTCAACCAGCTTAAACTCCTACCCCAATACAATCTCTGGTCTCACCTACTGAGGTCCTGCACAGGTGGTGAAGGAGCCTTTCTCCTGCTGCAATAGCTCACAAGCATCCAATCAGTCCCACCCCAGCAGTCCCCATCCTCTACTTGTTCAGGGATTGCTCTTTGCCATCTCTCCTTCCATGCAACACAGGGCTTGGGGTCTTGCCTCAAGGGACAGTTTCCCTTCATCCTTCCTGATGCTGTGTAGTGGGTTCAGCTCCTCCATCAGACCCTTCACCTGGAGGTTCAACAGATTGACTGAAACATAACCCTGGCAGAGATGTGTAGAGTTCCCAACCAGCTCCTAGGATACCCTGGCCTTGCCAGAGCAAATCTGTATAAATTGCCAACCTGCCTGGGACTTTCTGACATTAAGCTATCTTGAACTGCAGTTTAAATTAAATGATTTAAAAAAAAAAGTTTCAGGAAGTAGCTCTTATTCTTGGAGAAAAGTATGGGAACACGAAACAATAGCTCATCTCACAGCTATTTCTCAATCTGTTTTAGCTTTAAGACAGTGTTTGTGTCCCCTCTCAAGTCCTGCTCACTCCCCTCATGCAGAGTCCTCATGAGCTGGCTGTCACCCCCAGGAAGAAGGAGGACAGCTCTAACAAGAGCTGCTCACCCCCTCCTTCTCTCCCCATGCCAGGAGCATGAAGGGGACAGCCCTTCTCCCTTCCTGTCTGCTCTGCCCCAAGGAGAGTGTGCAGGACAGCCAGTGAACCAGGGAAGGATTTTGCCCCATGGAAGCAGAGAGTCCCCAGAGCAGCTGCCATTCCTCGGGTCTCTACCAGCCAGTCCTGCTTCAGCCCAGCTGGGAAGGCACAGAGCTCATTCACAGGAATGTAATGAGAGCTGACAACTGCTCCGTGCTCCCACATGAAGTGTAGATGATGCAGAGTCTGGGAGTTTTGTGTCTGGCCCTTGATACCCACCTGGCTCCTGGCTGTGGACAAGGCCATCTGCTTTGCAGAAGGGGCTGCGTGCACGAGAGCCCCCAGTGTCTGGGGGGCTGTCACCAAGCCATCAGTTGCCATTAATACCCATTGGTCGCCCAGAGCCAGCAGCCCTGAATCAGCTCCTTGGAGGATTTTTCTTTCTCTGCCTGGATTGTATAACCTAACTGCAAGCTGAAAGAATTGCATTTTACCCTTTAAACAGAGAACAAACAGGGTTGGGTTATTGTTAAACATCAGACCTGTTTCCATAACAGAAGCAGAAGACAAGGACATTGTCAATGATGGACTATAAATTACAGGTGTCCATATTCTCTCAGGTAAGTTCCACCTGAGGGCCCTGAAGTTCATATATCTGTCATTCATAATAAATAATTCTAGCAAGCAAATTCAGCCCAACACCTGCTTCTGTTTAATTTTAAGTGTTGAAAGTGACAAAACAATCCATGCACCTGCATTAAATTTATGTTCAGTTGCTTAAATGAATTGCAGCAGCTCTGTATATTTAAATTTAAAAAAAAATAAATAGTTCCATACCGTGTTAATTAGATGAATCATTATAGTTTTGTCTGGGTATTTCAACTTGCTCTGCTCACATTCTTGAAGACACTAAAAGAGTTGGCAGGGTTAAACACAGATCTGTAAGAAGTCATTCTCCAAGTGAATTCGCAGAATTTGGAAAAGACCTCCAATATCATCAGGTCCAACCTTTGACCAAACACCATCATCCAAATAGCCACAGCAGTGAGTGCCACGTCCAGTCATTTCTTGAAAACTTCCAGGGCTGGGTACTCCATCACCTCCCTGGGAAGCCAGTGCCTGACCACTCTTTGGAAAAATTCTTCCTGATGTTCAACCTGAATGTCCCCTGGCACAACTTGAGGACATTTCCTCTTGTCCTGTCCCTGGCTGCCTGGGAGAAATGACTGATCCCTACTTGGCTACAACCTCCTTTCAGAGAGCAATAAGGTCCCTCCTGAGCCTCCTTTTCCCCAAGCTAAAGGAAGTCTTCAGCCATGACTGCGGAAAGTGAATGGGGTTCTAAACTGCTAAGAGAAGTGGGGTGAAGCTGTACAATAGGAAACACTGTTAGGGGGAAATCCTTCTGTCCAAGAATCCCTGCTACATGCTGGTAGTCCCAGCTATAAAGGAGAACATTTAAAACTCGTCGTGAAGAACACTTGAAAATGTACAACTGAAAGCACTATAGGCCTGGGGAAGAGATCATCAGCATAATTATTGTCTCTGTTCTCGTGGGTTTTGTACTCACTGGCATGCTTTGGGAACACAAAGTCTTTCCCACCTATAGCTCACACAGTTCTGTAAGGTTTCTCTAGAGCTTTTTAAAACTGAACTTGCAGGGAAATGGGATTCCAGAAAATGTTCGATTGCTGCAAGGCAATTCTGCTGTGTGGGATTTAAACTTATTTTGCCCCATGTGAGAAACTTGACTGGGTGACAACTGTGGCATTCTTTTTGTCAGCACAAAAAATTATTTGACTGTTCACTGTGTATTTTCTCGGCCTGTGAAAGCTTTTGGGGATTATGCTGGAGGAAAGATTTAGTTATGTTTCTATGGAAACCATAACACTTACATACAAGCCTGCTTAACAAGCAAGAGTGTGACACTGTATCTCATTCAAGGTGAGCAACCTCTGAGGTAACCCATTGATAAACTTTCAGCTGGGTTTTAAAGCCCAGGAGGACACCAGTGGATTTCTTACACCTCTAATAGGAGTGACACTCAGCAGGTACTGCTGTATAACTACTTAGCACCATAGCATGGGTGTTATAATCTCACATGGAAAGTTGCAGTCATTTGGTTGGACTTGAAAGGAAATTTTTCATCAGGTTGTTTATACAGTAATGATTCCTAAGTTTATGTCTTTCTTACTTATCCCCTACTTCAGAGATGTGCAACTTCACTACCTCCAGCATGACCCAGAGGAGAAACCAAGTTACAAATTTTCCATAAACACTGATGTGTTTTCAGACATTTGTTTGAAAAAACGTAGATATAGAAGTGATATTTTCTTCATTTAGGTACTACTTTTCCTGAGATTAAAGTCTCCTTTAATATTAGAAAAGCTTTGTCCCCTTGACATTGCTCTTCCCAGCAAGAACATAGAAGTTGCTGCCAAAGTGAAGTACAAACACTGTAGCTAGCAGGAGACAGAATTTATTTTTTTCTTTTCTCCTCAGAAAAAAACATGTTCAAATCAACTCTTAGAATCTACTTCATATTTTCAATTGACAGCACTTCTAGCCATGTTGTGGATTCTATAGCAATAAACTAGAATTACTAAATGTGGCCTTATTTGATAAGTGACAAAAGCTGAGACAGAAAGTTGCTTTTTAAATTACTTTTGGTTATCTCACATAAAAAGTTCAGTGACTTAAAGTGACAAAAAATTGCTGGAGCAAGGATTGAAGGTCATTCTAGACACAACATCAGATTGGGGACTTAATTTTTTAATCTGCTTCTACTACTTGCAAAAGTGAAATTGGCAAAATTATTTTTGAATGCATGAAGAGGCTTCTTTAAGGTAAGAATGGCCCTTTTTGGATTTTAATGAAGTCACTTATGTACAGTTTTTTTCCATGGACTTCTAAGTCATTCACAGACAGCAGCAGAATGCTCCCCCTGAGAAACAGAACAGCAGAAACGCAAAGGGGATGTCCCAGGCCTATTCAGGACCTGATTCTGAAATGACTTGCACAGTAACGTGACTTCTCATACTGTCCAGTCCCCTCTGGAAATGTTTTTTTGTTTTGTTTTGTTTTTTTTTCACAAAATGAGTTAATAAACTCCTGCAGATGTTCTTGTAGCACTGTCACTTTTTTCCTTTTCTACACAGCACTAAAGAATCATTGGTGTCCATTTTGCTGGTTTATGTTCATTAAGAAATGTACCAAACTACCACTACCCCATTGCTACTGCTGAACTGGTTTTAAGTGATTAAAAAAAAATTTCTGTTGGGGATTTCAAAAAAGCCTCACTGTTGGAGAGGCCCAGGTGCTAGTGGATCCAAATGTCACCCAGCTAGGTGGCCTGTTGCCAAAGCCACCAAGCCTTAGCAAGCAGTACAGAGCCAGTCTGCTTTGGAAGGGGTTATGAGGTGACTGATGTCTACCAAGTTTTGCTCCAGTAGAACACAGAAAGCTCAGGAAACGCACACCAAATGCAAAAGTCCCTAAGAAAGATTCTACATTACCTGCCCAGGAGCAATATAATCTATATATATCTGGTGCTGCTGCCTTGCTGCTAATCGTGTTTATGCATTGCCAGACAGCTCATGTGTTTCCCCCAGTTTCCACTCAGCCAGCTACTCCTTCTTCCTGCCAGGACAATAGCTTCCAACATTACTTGCTGGAGCCTGGACTGCCTTGGGTAGGCTCTCTTTCTGCAGAGATGAAGACAGAGCAGGCAGGTACAAACCACCCAATAACTCCTCAGACAAAAAGTGTTCAAGCTCAACACCATAGATATTCAGTCTTGTGGGACACAGGCATACCCACAGTGTTGTGGGGGAGCATGAAAGCCAGAATTCAATCCTTCGTGAATCACCTCTCCAAAGTCCTGATGTTTTTCTTCTCATGATCCATAGGTTAATGTTCTCTGCTCCTCACATTGTGTAAGAACATTTCCAAATAATGATACTCAGAAAATTCAAAACCAGATGTTTTTAGTTGTTTCTTCATTGGCAATCACACTAGTTAATTAGGGTTGGTTTTATGGGGTTGGAAAACTTGCTGACTAAGACAGGTTGAGCATGAGCTGCATGGTGCACTCATCATGTATAGTATTATCAATGAAATGTAGCTAAAGCATCTTCAGGTGTTTCCCCTGCATCTCACAAAACCTAACACCTTAAGCCTCAGAGCACTTTTGATGGATGGAATTTCTATTTTCCTTGTGCAACAGGAACAATATAGCCATAAAGACTAGGATTTCTATGGTCATCTTTCTCAGAGGCAGACTCAAAGCTTGGTTCACCGGAGCACTGCTAACAGCAGGTCTGGTCTTGGTCTGATTCAGCCTTATTCAATAGAATTGGCTTTAAAAAAACACTTCAGGAAAGCTCCAGGCCTGCTGCTTCTGCCAGTCTCCCTGGGAGCTGTGCCACGTATGCATGGATCGGTGGAAAACTCCTCCTTGCCTTCCTCAAGCCTACTCATGCTCCAGATCCAAAATTGCCATGTTATCAGCAAATTCAGGGATAATTCTTGCTTGGTCCTTGGTGTTGCCACTAGTCCCACCAACACTCCACAGGAACTGTGTGTTAGTTCCTTGGCAACATATTCCTGACTTGTAGATGTGCCAGAGACACACAGTCACTTTTTTGAGTCATGCAGATGTAGCCACTCACAGATTCCAGCTATGCACATTTTCAGCCACACCAGCTCCAGCACACTTAGATTATGGTTTTATACCTTCATTTCTGGTATAAGAGTGATTCCTCCACTCTGAGTGAAATAAATGCCTGAGACCTACTTCCTAGTTTGTGTATGACCCATGTTTTGCAAGTGGACCCTCAGAGGAGACTCAGCTGGTTCATCAATATTCAGAAGTTAAAAAAATAGCCATTTGAATTTTAAACTGCTGATAAGTACATGAGAAAGTATGTGAGGAGGAGATGGTATTCTGTTTTCCAAACATTTCTTGGAACAGCTCTCATTTGGAGTGTCTATTCACACTCTATTAGGAAGCTGTGTTACACCTGGCACAACAGGAAAGCATAGAAGGTCAGTTTTTCTGGCACTGTGAATAATTCTTCCCACAGTGAAACCTCAAAATTTAACTGAATCATTCATTTGCTAGCAAAGAGCAGATGATCAGAGTCTTCCAGCCTGAATTACCTTCTGGAGAAGAAATGCACAATATGAAGCTCAAATTTTCCATCATCTACATTTACATGTGCATATACATATATAAGAAAACAGATATTGCTTCTTGAACAAGTCACTCAAAAGAAATGCCATTCCTTCTTTCAAGCACTTCAGCTCAGTGGCATTGGTCATTCCAAAAATGAACCCTCTTAGAAATCTTCACTATATGGAGATGATGAGCTACCTGACCTTTTTTCCCTCCACATAATTGGCTGCACACACAACTTAGGCTCACTCAGTATATCTTTCAAAAAAACATGACTTACTCACACGCTAAAGCAAAAGCACTTGGAATGTCCTGTTGTGAGATTTGCTGGTGACACTGATCACACGGTGTCATAGTATTAATACTTGATGGTTTTTGCTTATCCAACGTGCTCTGGTAGAAGGTGACCAGCAGTTGGCCCTCTAAGACTTCTGTGAAGTGCATGGAGCTGCCTCTGCCTCAGCAAGGGGATTCCCCAGGCTTTGGAAGATGATGCAGATAATCGGGTCACCACGATTCCTGCTCACTTGCATCGAATTAAGCCTGTTTTGTTTAGATCAGTGCTGCTATTTTCACTTTTGTGTCCTCAAATATCGCCTCACTAATTATACTGGATGTCAGCTTGCAAGCTGAAATTATTCCTGTTTCACAGGAAAATGAAAGCCGAGCAACTAGATGCAAACTAAAATATGTGCTCTTGTGGGGCTTGAAAACAGTAATTTTGGAAGTTAAGATATGGTGTGGACACTGGTAACTCCAGTTAACTGTGACAGCATCAGAATTTAGTTTTAGTTTAGTTTGGTCCACCTTGTCAAAAAAAGGTTGTAATTTTAGGATTGTTTGATTTTGTTGGGTTTTTTTGGGGGGAGGGGAGTTTGTTTTGCTTTTTTTTGGCTAATTGCTAGAGCTGAGGGATTTATATATTTATAAAGAGCTGAATATATAATAAATAAGGATTTTTTCAGAAACTTCCAAATTGAGATGGAAGCTATAAAATGGGTCCTTGAAGCTAATAATCAGTATTTCAAGTGATGACTGGGCTGGTTTACAAAATAAGCATTTCTTTAATAAAGCATTTGCATGCTTAAAATGTCTGCAATCAAGAGGAGGACAGAAAGCAGTTAAAGCATCATTTAGAAATACCAAATGTTAAGAAATAAGTCACATCCTGAGATTAAACCAGAACTATGAAAATTTGCAACAGAAGATCTGATTGGAAAATTTTATATTAATTTTTTAAATAAAATAATTCAAATGCAGGATTTTTTCTGAGATTCTTCTTGCACTATGGAAGCTTTGCTGAAGTGCTTCAGTGGAAGGAAATACAGTTATTATTCGAGTACTTTTTGAGGTAAGAGACAGTAAGAAAAATTTGTATGCCTGAAGAGCCAGAGTGCTGATGGCTACTATGTGTGTGCTAAGGAGAGGATGTGAACTGGCAGAAAGAACCTCCACCATCAGCTCTGTGCTGCTCCACGTGGCTGTGGCTCCAGACACAACATCCCCACAGCCCAACCCTAGCAGTCACCTGGAGAATGCCAGTATCATGCCCCTACCTTTTTTCAAGCACACAAAGATGCATAATGCATTGCTTTGAGGGAATAGCAACAGCTTCACTTCCTAGAAGGTGCTCAGAGAGGCAGCAAGTCTTCTCAAGCTCTTGCCAGAGAGGCTTGGTGGCTTGGTAGAGTGTGATAATGATCTCCAAACATTATTTTTCCCTGAACTGAGAGTACACTCTTTACATCTAGCATATCAGGACAAGGTAATAACTTCCAGCTTACCCAGCAAATTGGAGCATAAAAAATGGATGAATGACATAGAGTTTATTTTTTGATTGGATTCTCCCCTATTCTATTTAAAGCATGAAGCCCAGAGGCAACAAACAAAACCCAAGTCCCATGAAAGTGTTTTGCACTAGCAGCCAGGTGAGCCAGCAGAGCACACTGCAAATCAACAGCAGGGGAGGCCTGGGGATCTACAACCCACCCAGGTGGTTCAGTGCCACACAGATGAATGCACAGTGTAAACACGCTTTCTAGCCATGCTTCCTAAGGCAGGAGCTCAGGCAGGAGCTAACAGATTGCTTGCCAAAAGCATGTACAAATCTTGAGGCAATTCAAGCTAGGAGTGGCCAATGACAGCAAACCTTTGATGCTTCTCATGAGCCCACCCAAACTTCTGTTTCACCACCTTTGTCTCTCATTACTCATTTTGGCTTTGGTCCGAAGCTTCAAATAGACTCACATACCCATTCTTCCCTGTTTTTCATATTGACAGATCAAGTATTACTTCAAATAAGGGAAAAATGGGCAGACCAAACCTCGAAGAAATTTGCCAGTCAGAGAAAAAGAAAGCTGAGAAATCTGCCAGCTCTGAACAATTGCTGGAGATTGAGCATTTTCACAGCAACATACCAGCAGTACATGATGCAATGATTTGGCTATGCTAACGTAGCAGCAGCTGTACAAGACATCATCATCTAAGGCAGTGGCCAGAACAGCAAGATGCAAGCAAGTCAAAACATCATGGGCACGTCCCAGGATAAATCTAGAGCAAAGCTTTACTGATACTTCACTTGCTGTGGGATATGGGATGTGTAGGCAGTGATGAAGGTGGAACAAATGCTCATTTGCAGCAGAAGAACTTCACATTGTTGAGTGCTGTGTCGTCCTGAAATCCCTGTGGGGGCTCTACCTTGGTCTGGAGGCCGCATATCTTGCAGCTGTTGGTCCACGGGCCAAAGCTGCCCCAGGACAGTCCATCACCTACCAGCACAGCTTCATCTGAGCATCTGAACTGGATGTTGTTGGCTGCTGTGTCATCACCTGCTCTTTGGGACTTCTCTGTTCTCAGTGAAAAGGAGATCAGGTAGCCGTCAGGGCAAACTTGGAAGCTGGTCCAGGAACCCCACCTGACAAAAAGCAAATGGAAAAATGTGTGGGCTCTGTGAGCTGCTGGGAAATGCTGCTTCTCCTTGTCATGCTGCTCTGAAGCTTAACACCTTCTTGAGACAGCATCCTGCTGCAGTAGGGGGCCCCTTCCTTCCTCTTTTTGTTTTCCTTGCTTTCCAAAGATGTACTTTTCTCTTCATTGATATCTCATCAGAAAAACACCAGGAAGTCTGAGGTGGGATAGTTGTGGTTCTGGTGGAAGCTCCAAAGGCAGCCTGAGCAAATGTTTTATGATGCCTCCCTGACATGTATGACGGGTACACACCAGGCAGCCGGGAGAGCAGCCAGAGGTGCAGTACTGTTCCCTGAAGCATGGCCAGGGCTTGGACCAGGCAGTTTCTAAATGTATGGTTAGAAACCCATCCAAAGAAAGACTTTAACCCTGGGACCATACTTTAGGTGTTCACAGTGCTCTGCAGAAAATCCAAGGGCAAACAAAAAGCAGTAAAGTGAGGCAACCATGTTTAATAACCCTGAAAATTAATGAAAAACAACCCCTAACCACTTGTTTTAATTCACTGTACCACAGCACTCTGTATACAGCAAGTCAGAGAAAAGAGACCCCTGCAAATGATGACACCCATGGGTGTTTTGTGAGCTGGTGCATGACAAACAGGAGAGAAACCACAGTGTCACTTACTCCCCCACCAAGGACTCAATGGTTATTGAGTCATCCTGACAGTGCAGGCGTATGCCGTTCAGAGCAGTGTCATCACTTCCAAACTGGTCAGGCTCCACCTGCAATGGAAGTCACACAGGGACAGAGGTAAAGGCAAGGGGCAAAGGACCCAGGAAAAGTCCCTTACATGCCTGTAATAAACAGTCCCACCTCCTTTCTGTAATGGGAAAGAGAAAATGTCTTGGGAAGCACATTGGAAAAGACAGCTGTCACTGGGAAACCGCCTAATCCTTGTAACATCTTCTTTGCGTTTTCTAATTATTTCTGACCCAACAGGTAAGGCAGAGTCTCAGAGTCCCAGGAGAGACACTGGTGGTGGATGCCTCTCTCCCAGAATCCAGATTTTCACACCCACATGACTTATCCCAGCAACATCAGCCCCACGCAGACTTTTCTGGTCTACAGTGGCAACACTTGCCAGAACACTCACAGCTTTATGTACAGAGTATCATACTAAAGAAGAGGAAAAATCTGCAGGAAATCCTTAGGGACAGGAGAGGGTAGGGAATGAAGAGAATTTTACCTTCAGCGCAAATCCATTGGCATAGCCATGATGGCAAAACTGCCGGCTGCCCCACTTGCCCCAGTGGCCTCCGTTGGGCACAGAGAGGACAGAGGTGTATTCACGCACCCCTGTGCCTGGGGGGCAGAGGAGGAGCAGGATGAGTGTAACTGGCATAAGGAACTTCATCTCTGGTGCTCTGCATCTGCTGAAGGAGAGCTGGTCTATGGACTGGGGAATTTATACCCTTCCAAGGCTGCTTGCCTTTCCTTACCAGTCCATTGACAAACACCACTGGAACAATAGTTTCCACCCAGGCAGTGACACAGCACTTGCTGACCTGCTCACAGTGCACATAGGAGATCCTCTGGGAGTTCAGCAGCTGACAAGCAGCAGATACTGTGGCCACAGGTGTATCCACCACCACTGAAGGGCTACGGGAACACCTACGTGCTCCTTCCTGCGCTCGTGGTAGAAGCTTAATATTGATTTCTGCTTCTGGCAACGCAGATATTTGGCCATGGGAATGTTTGCCTTCTGAGAGTAACTGCCATAACCATTTTACCTATTGCATTTTGGCAAGGAGGGCCAAACTAGATGAAGAAATAGAAGGGACGTGGTCTGGAACAAAGAGTAAGTAAACTCAAGGCCTGTGTCTCCCAATACCTTCTGTTGAATAGGACTCCTGGGAATCTCAACTAATTAGGTAATTTATGGTTTTAATATCCTTCTTTCCAATAGCCTTTTTTATCTCAATAAAAAACTGCATGCTTTGCTTTTGCAGCAAGTTTAACCAAAGTCAGATATGCTGGGATGCCCACAGTGATTCTCAGGGCTAAGTGCCACTGGGGACAAGTAGAAAGGTGATACTGAGCCTGAGGGCACAGTCTTTGAGGATGTCATGATGCAGAGATGGGTGAATTCGAAACCCTGGAGTTGAGATTCCCTTAACATAGAGTTAACCAATGCTTTGGAGGGTCCTTGGTTGGCCTTGCAGTATCTGACAGAAGCTTTCTCTCAGTTCAATAGGCAAAGAAGAGAGAATACAATTTAGAGAAGTATCTTGATCCTCAGGATGTTAAAGCAAGATGAGGTGCCAAACCTCGAACTAACAGAAGACAAAGAATTTCCCTCTTCTACGTTTCTCTTCCAGTTCCTGTTCTGCTCCGTCTGTTCCTGTCCCACTAAAAGGTGATGTTGCTTTTCCCATTCTTGACTCTGCATTCTCCTTACACTTGTCAGTGGTCTGTACACATGGAAATATGTGCAAATTGAGATGATGGGAAACTGGATGATCCTTTTAGTGAAAGGGACTAAAAGAGCACAGCGTGTGATGAAAGCACAATCTGTTTTCCTTTTTGAACCAGAACTTTTGTTTTACTTCTCCAAAGGGATGTCAAAATCCAGAGGAGATATGTTTTCTCCCACAAGGACTGTGCAATCACATCTGGCAAACCAGGTGTGTTTGTTCAGGCAGGGTCACACCATGGTAGCTGAGGACACTCAGACCTGCTGTTGGCAGCAAATGGATGGAAAGGAGCAGGAGTCAAAAGGAAATGGCTGGGACCTGGTTAAGGCTACAAAAGGAGCAGGATTGCCCCATTCATTTCTCCTTTGCTTGCCCTTAACAATCACCCTTGATCACTCCACTTTTAGCAGCAGTGACCAGGTCCACAGCCTGGCAGGACCCATCTTCCTCCCTCAAACTCTGCTCAAATCATAAGATTCCTGCCTTTTTCCATCCCCAGAGGAGGATCCTGAGGCACAGTGAGCCCATAGTGTGCAGGGGAGTGGGACGAGGCAGGAGGTGAGGCCACCTTCAGGGATTTGGCCATGAGAAATTACTCCCATGCAGAATTCACAGGTCCAGGAGAAAACTCAAGCCCAAGAGAACTAGAGAACTATTAGTCCAGGATCTGGGAAGGATCCTTTTCCCATTTTATAACCAAACAGCTGGTAACCTGGGCTGCCAAATGTGTGATGCCTTGGACTTGATTTCACAGAACATGGCTTAGATAGCACTTGATATGCGCAGAGCAGACACTGATTTTGCTACCACGTAACAGTGCCAATTTTGCTTGGATGCCTCAACAAGTTTCAAAGATCAGCTTACACAGACTACCAAAATCAAAAAAAGTCTACAGTGGTGAGATCAGATCTCTTACTGACACACCCACTCTGCTTTCTTGCTCCCTCTCCTGTATTTTAATAATGAAAATGTCAGAACAGTTTTAAAGAAAACTGGAAACAGATTAATTTGATTAATGAAATATGACTACAGTATAATGATGATGATACAGAGTATTTCATCCTTTAATTATTCATCCAGATTAATACAAATATTTTTGCAGACAGAGGAGCATAAAAATTTTGCCACTACTTTTCAGCTTTTATAAAAACTTTTATTTTTTCATAAACAGATTAATATAATATTAATCAGAATATCGAGTTTATAAAATTATTATTGTGATGTTGTGACACATTTAAAATCTATATGGAACATGGAAAAAATTGTCTATAACATACAAAAACATATACTATACAAAATTTCCTTATTTTATGATGTTATTGAAAAAATTATATATTAGCTGTTCGTGAAAATTCATTAATTTCTGTTTTTTACACCTGAAAATATGGCACACTTAACAATACAAACTTTGTTTGGCAGCGTTGTGTTGTCTGTCTCATATTCTCAGTTTCTCATATTCATGTAAACCTGCTGCTGCCCAAAGGATGGAGGTCATTTGAGATGTTGGACTCTTTTGAGTGAGCTGTAGGAAGGGTTGAAGGCAGCATGTGCCCAGGAACTCCAAACAGGAGTGGAAGTAAAGCATTCCCTAAAAGAGGCACCAGTAAATACAGGGTGATGGTTTTGACTGAGTGACCATGTGCTTCTGTGTGCTCTAGGCCATTTTACACTCCTCCCATACTGTTACCAAGGCACTGGTTGCCACCCATCAGCTCTCAGCAGTCACATTCCTCAGCAGCTCTAATGCCAAAATTGCCCGTTACGATTTGGTATAAATCCATTGTAAATCACACAGCCTGACTCTGCCAAACCTTCCTCACCTGCAGCTTGGGATGTAGATAAGACACTCCACAGCTAACTGCATCCTGCAAAAGACACACTCTCATGGAAATGGTACATCAGCAAACCCAGGAATCACACCTAGTGCCAAAAAATCATGAAAGGGAGATAAAGAATCTATTCTATTTCATGAAAATATGAACAAGCAAAGGGTTGCATTATTTAGAAAGAAGAGGTGAAATTCTGAATGAACACAGACATCTACAGTGCAGATGTCTCCATCTGAAATAATTGTAGTGGGCTCCCTTCATAGCTGCCGAGAGACAACATGACAACAATAGAGAGGAGCAGATATCTTCACATGAACCTCTCCCTAAAATCATCTGTTCATCACTGCTGACTGCAGCAAGGCATGATCCCATCTGAACTATGAGTCTTATAACCCCAGACTCTGTTTAGGCTTTTGCAGGCTAAAAACGGTAGTGCTGAATGAGAATTAGTTTTCAGTAATATGAGCAAATGTTTAAGAGAAAATGAGTAATCAAATTATGTGCTATCTGGTCCTCATTTTCTCATTTGCTAAATTGATTCAGATTAATAGAAAATTGAATGGCAGGAAAAAATATAAGTGAGAGACATCAGAAATGAGACAAGAGCTGAGATTTTCTAGATGTATCAGCAGAAAGAGAAGCTTTAAAGCAAATAACATAAGTACAGCCATTTCTCAGATATAAGGGGAGATAATTTTACATTAGTTGAAATAATGGGATGTAAAGATGACCTACATGTAGAGAGGCGGTGCTCCCCTTGTTGTGAAGTTTTTTTCAGGTGGTTTCCCACTTGCCCACAACCCCCAGCTTTCATATAAAACTTTACCTTGAAAATTTAGACACTTATCTACTAGGCTGAGTATACATTACTGTTTTTAAAGCAGCAATTACAGTCTATAAATTTAATAAGCAAACTCTCTATTCTACTGTGCAATAAAATAAATAAAAATATCGAGTAATTTTAGACCTATAATTGTCTCCTGTGGGACATAGCTTGATATGTGTTTTTGCAGGCTTTCAATATTTTTAACTATTGATTCAAATTGCTAATTAACAAAAAACCCCACAAAGAAATTGAGAGGTAGACCCTCATGCAGTGCAGATTTACTGACAGCCAGAGACCAAATGCCAATTTACACCCACTGCAAATCTTCAACTAAAGATCACTTCACATATGAAAACTTTAGCAACTTATTCTGAAAATTCAATGGGAAAAGTTCTTAGAAAATCTATCCTTAACCACAGCCACAGGGCTGATCCATCCCCTTGAAACTGAGGCTCAAAAATGCCAAGACAAAGAAACAGATTAAGCTGAGCTGAGGGTTGGGGGAGGGAAGGAGAAAGAAGAGAGAGGAAAGAAAGAAAAGAAAGGAAAGAAAGGAAAGAAAGGAAAGAAAGNGAAAGAAAGAAAGAAAAAGAAAGAAAGAAAGAAAGAAAAGGAAAGACTGCAAAAAGGGCTGAAAATAAAGTTGAATATTTGTAAATTATTTTGATAAGTACCAGATCATTCAAAGTTCCATTTATTTTTTAAATAAGATAATTTGTTAACAGATCCTGAACACAGGTGAAGGGGGAGATGAAAAGAAAGAAGAGGGCATGTCTTTCTTTGACATCAAAATGCCTGAAAATGTTTAATATATGTAAACATCTTTTTCCAATATCAAGATTTTTTATCTCCTAAGGCAATTCAGGTGTTGGTTGAAAATACTTCAGCCATCACTCTAAGCTGCATGGTGATAAACAGAGCAGATTACACCCTGATCTATGCCCAGAGCCAGGCAATGTGATGGTGTAGACTATGCCTCCTGTTTTGACAAAAAAGTCTTGAAGCCATTACCCATGGAGGAGAGTCCATATTCTTCCAGGAAATCCATACATGGAATTACAATCCTTTTTCAGTCCAAAGCAAGGTAGAAATAAATGATGGTCATTGGGAGCTACCATGTGCAATTACTGCTGGCCACTGCAGTCTGAATGTTTGCATTTTGGGAAAAGACATTTTTATCTCCCACAGAACTCTTCACAGTCAGTCATGCTGATCCAGGGAATTTACTGTGGAGCAGACCCTGTTGTCTATAGTTAGCTACCCACCTTTGGAATTCATGCTGCAAAGCCTTTAAGCACTGCATTAATGTTCCGGATGTTTCCTTCATAGTCCTTATGTTCACCAAGTGTTAATGAGCTTTGACACACTTGATCTTGCAGCGCCTTAAAAGCTCAGTTCTTCAATTGTCAGCCTTCAAATCAAGGTCCCAAAGCCCTCACCACTGACCAGTGAAATGATGACTTGGGAGGCAGCCCTGGTCCTGCCACAGCTTTGCTGAGGAGTTGCTCTGGGGTCTCCATCAGGAGCAGATGAATATGGGGGAAACACCAGTTAGGCACAGGTTAACCCAAGATATCCCACACCTGGGAGTAGTTTGGAGTGGAAACATGAAGGCTAGTCCTGCTGAATTATGAATAAGTATTTCTGCTGTGGTTTTGAACCTGCTGCATGCTTGACTTCAACTCCTGCAAACACACTGATCCAGACCTACGTCCCTCACCCAACCTCCATCACAGCCGTCAATAGCAAGAATTGGTCACCACCTCCAAACAATGGTAGCCGTTCAGGGCATGATCCATTTATCATTTACACTCTGTTAAAACCCTGATCTAGAAAAGTCCCATTTGCTTGGTGAGTTTCCATAGTGTTCTTCACTGAGGTATCCAAGGACTCCACAAACATTAGTTTCCCTTGTGAAACAAGGGAGTGACATTTCTGCATGCAATAGTCCAGGCACTAAGGTGCACATACTAAAGACAGAAGCACACATTTACTCTGAGTGCTAGATTTCTTTGACTATATTTCAAAGTTTTGAGTATTACATAGGGTATAATAATTGAGGGCAAAGATACAACTGCTTGTAGAAAACACTGGTCTAAAGTTGAGACCACAGTGCCTCATTGCAAACAGTTCAGACAACAATCAATGATGAGGAATTCATTTACGAGTAAGTGAAATAATCAACCTTGGATCACCAAGGGAGTCATGACAGAGATGCCCAAGGCAGCATTCCCCATCAGGACACAGGTTTAGGTCCCCAGACCCTGTCTTGGTGACCCATCATCCCAGACTGACCATATCTAGACCCCGACTCCCTGCACCTGATCCTGGTGCCGAAAGCCAGTCCCCTTTGCAATTTTTTCTGCTTTGTCCCTTGACCAAAGCCTTGGAAAGGAAAAGAGAAACAATTATCCCAGCATGATTAAAATTGTAGCACTAAATGGGGCATGTGTGCCACATCCCACCAGCCCATGCTGTCATGGGTGATGTTGAGGGTTGCAGAGAGCAGGAAAGTCCTGAGGAGGTACAAAGGGTGTTGGGAGAGACAGACAGAGGAGGCAGAGGTCTCTGTCCTGGCACCAAGGTGATAAACACAGACAAAGCAAGGAGAGGCCAGAACAGCCATGGGTAGAAGGCAAGGGAAACACTGCCAGTCCAGGAGAGGGTATCATTCACATGCTTGCAAGCACTGTGGAACACAGGAGCCTCTCCCATCTCTTTCCCGAGCCTTGTGAGTTCATGGAAGCCCACCTGGAGAAGGCAATATTGGCTGGGACAGTGGGACCAAAGTGCTTTCTGGGTAAGGGGCAGCTTCTCTTCCAAGAGCTTACTGTAGCTCCCCCATCTCCTTACCCGAGGTGTTGGCTTGCAGCCAACTGTTGAGAAGGGCAAAGAATTGCTGTGGAACAGATCTTGGACATGAGGGAATCCTGCATCCTAGAAAAGGCAATGGTTTTCCCTCGCCCCAGCTCCTACCTCCTGTTCCATTCTTTCCCACGCTCCCCATGTCTGATTTCTGGCCCCTCTGTGTTTTATTTGGGAAGTTCTGAAGCTATACTGTCTGTGCACAGCTCAGGTAGATCTCAGGAACAGTGCAGGCTGTGTGTCCCCTTCCTGTCCAGCACCAAGGCAGGTGAAAGTGTGCAACCATTGTTGCAGCAATGGTCCTCCTCTGCTCAGGGCTGAAGTTTACCTTGCAGGGATGGAATAACCATCCAATTAATGCAATTGCTGCCAAGGCTCATCTGCAGAGGTGATTTTATTTTTTTTTTGTTGCATTCAACATTCATGACAATTAGAGATGAGAAAGTAACATGGAGAGGGAATTCATATGATGGATACATTGCCAGACTTCACATTGTTCCAAAAACACCTGTTGCTGCAATTTTGACGTTTTACAACACTGCAAAAGTCTCCTTCTAAGAAAGGCCTGAACCCAAAGTTGAAGAGACAAGTACACAGAACAATAAATTTTATCACAAGCCCTGCCAACGTGGCAAAGCTACAACCCACTGAAAATCATTGGAAAGGAACCTGGTCAGGACAGCTGTCATTCCTCCCCTCCACAGTTTCCTCCCAGTCCTCTACTATTTCTGAAAGACTCAAATGTATCTTTTTTTTTTCAGAAGCCACTTACCTTCACCCCTACCCATTGTAACTTGCACTGAATCCATGCTGGTTTGTGTGCTCTCCTCCTAGCTGAGCCAATGGACACAAGGCTCCTGATCCCTTCCTCCCCAGAGTCACCTCAGAGCAGAGGTAAGCCCCACACTCATGGGAGTTGACAGTCTCTGAATAGGCTTGACATTTCTGTGGCAGTACCCATGAAAATCACCTCTATTGAGAACTTCTCACAGAGAGGATAGGTGCATGTAATAACAGCTTATCTTTACACTTTTGTAAATTTATATGCATGTGTTAAGAAAGGGTTAGATTCTTTAGCAAGTTTAATATTGTTTGGTCCCCACCAAACAAAGCCTGGTCTGTACAGGGCCTTGCCCACAAGCAGATCTCCTACAGAAATCCCACCCAACTCTTTTTGCTGCCATAGGCAGGTTTTCAGACAGCCGCAAGAGCTCCTCCTTTTGGAAAACTCATCACGACCACGCGGGGCTCTGCTTTGTTATCTCACTGCTCTGAAGAGCCTGCCTAAATGCACTTGCCAGTTCTGCTGGGTTTGGCACGTCCTTGAAACCCTGACACTGCTGTGTCCATTTCTTCCCCCAGTGTTCATCCCTCATAACATACTAGGCAGGGGACAGACCCTCACCTTGAGCACAAGGGCTGATGGAATACCAGGGTGCTTGCAGGGTGGTCCCTGCCACCCTGAGGAAGGACCTCAGGAAAGCAGAGGGAGAGGAGAAAGCAGACAGCTTCTTTTTATTCTTTTTATAGCATCACGTCCGAGTCAAAGCCCTTTTTCAGTGGTTCTCTTCACTACTTCAGGTCTGTGTGGGCTGCACCCAAACAGCAGGTCTGGGTGTCCCTGGCTGCTGCTGTGTCACCCTGCCTGAGCAAACACACCTGGTCCTCCAGCTTCTCTCTGGGGTTCTTGCTTGCTTTCTTATTTCAGGGGAAAAAAGTGAGTACCTTGAAGAAAAATCTCCCTCCCTCAGCTATTTGCTACACTATGGTCCCTTTTCTTTTGCACTCAGATAAAGCTCTGTGACAGCTTATTTCCTGCAGGGTAGGAAAATGCAGCTATACACTGCTTGCAGGGACACTGTGCTTGTCTTGCCTCTAAGAGCTGCCTGTGTGCAACACTCCAGGTTTCGCAAGCACAGAAGCATTCCTTGGCAGAAGGTTTTGTTCACCAAGTACTGAACCCTGTGTTCATTTGGGGTTATCTCGGATTCCACTCCTCTCTTCAGAACTGCTGGAAGCTCCCTACAGGGCTCCCCATTTAGGGCTGCCAGGCAGTGGAGGGAGCAGGGGGAAGCTGCTGATGGAAAACGCTGCTCTGAAGCTGCCCACCCTTCCAGAGCCTGGTGTCAGCGACAGCCAGGACAGGTCACTGCAGACCTGCTCAGCTCTGGCAAGGAGCAGTGGCTGTGCTGTCACCAGGCCAGAGCTCACAGACACCAGCACACCCAGGGGCTTGGTCTCCTTTCTCCTGTTGCTTCCAGGGAGTAGGAGCACAAAGCACATTTTTGTCATCTCTGTTCCTCTCCTCATCCTAAGGATGAGACCCTTGGGCAACGGGGAGAAATCTCCACTATCACTTTAGTGGATGTATTTGATTTGTACCACAGATAAAAGCTTTCTTTGCTGCCAGTAGTGTTTTATGCCAGCTACCCACATCTTTAAATCCCTCTGAAAACCCTCCTTGATCCCAGAACATGATTTTCCACTGTACCACCACCTGCAGTGACTGTAGCAGTTCACAGTTCCTAGGCTACATGCCAAAAAATATCTCATATCTAGATTTCCCTCAGAATGTCCAGTTTTTCAGTCATTTTATGCAGCTGGAATATGGATTTCTTCTTTTTCATGAAAATTTATGGACATTTCTCAAGAAAATCTTTCACAAAAATAGGGCAATCCGTGAAGACATGAACCCTGTTAACCTCCCATACAAGTGCCCTAGAGGTCAGCCTCTGTTTCCCTCATCTTTACCCATTCCTCCAAGTAGCATTGCACTCGGTCTTTGAAGGGCTTTGAACACTACAAATGGTATTTGCACACTTCACTTGAGTAACACTTGCTTTGGGATATATCCTCAATGCTTTGGTGATTTTGTCCATTTTTCACCTAGAGGCAGGTACAGAAGATCAAAGCCCATGAGTTTCTTAAAATTCAGGTCCAACCAGTTTGGCCACAGTAGCTTCACCAGTGAGGCTGATGTCTTTTTTATTTTAACTGTGTCCCTACATGAAATGCAGTTACAAAAATTTAAAAACAGACCAAAAAAAAATTCAAAAAAATACCACCACAATTTTCTCTCCAAACTGGGTCAAGTCTCTGTGGAAAAACACTTTATTAACAGCATGAGTCTCTTCTGTGGCCACATCTGCACAATTTTATCGTGTAATTAGACCTTGGCTCTGGCCAGTGAGGGATCTATTAGCTAAAAGTACCTCAGACAAAAGGAAGCCTTTGTGCATAAATTATGCAAATCAAGCCTGGGCTCCCATGCTGCTAGGAGCTGTTAAGTTCTGTGTTGCTGCAAGAAATGAACACTCTGCTGTAGCCTGGGGATGACGAGCTGATGAGAGGGGAGACAAGGGCAAGGCAGAAGACAAGAGCCAGGACTACAGCTTTAAAGCCTGGATGAGAAAGAAATACTCAGAAAAGAGTCAACTTTGTGGATTGGTATTGATACCACACCAACCATGGTGTGTCCACTTGAGCATTACCTGGAGGTAACACAGAATTCACATGCTAGCCAGTGAAAACGCCTTCTTAGATATGCCAGGAAATGAACATGCCCTGACAACACAAATGAGGGATGGCTAAAATCTCCTTAGCAGCACAGCAAAGCTCAGGACCAAGACCCCAACAAGTCTCAAGTGGAATACACTCCACCTCTGCAGAGGAGAGCAGGGCTGATGAGTCTCAGCTGCTGCAGTGTCTCTGGCTGCTACTGGTGCATTGGAGATCTGCTGTCCCTGCTGCACCACATCAGGTTTTCACTGCTGCATCAGGAGGACTCAGACTGGAGAGGTTTTCTGGTCCCACAAAACTGTTGCAAAAAAGTGAGCATATCCCAAAGCACACAGTGGAAGTCCTGTTCCCTAAATCATTCACTTAAATAGGTAGTCTATGCCTGGAAATAGCAGAAGAGCTCAAATAGGATTGGTTTTTTAGGTCTGGGGTTTTTAGAGAGAGAGAGACTTTACTCAAGTAAACCACTGTTTCTACTCTCTTTTCCCGGTTTGACCCACAAATGTCCTTTCACCTCCCCAACCCCTCATTAAAAAAGAGCTGGTGCCAGTCTGAGAGGGTATCTCCTAACCACAACCCAAGCCAGATCTGTGCCAGTGCTCAGGCAAGCTCACTTGGGCTCACCCAGCTCCATGAACAATGCTGTAGCTGGAGGAAAATGCCAAGTATCCCAGAAAATTTGTTCCATGGTATTCCTTTCATGTCAGTGCTAGGCAGGATTTATTTCTTTGTTTTCTTCAGTGCTGCTTGGGGGATATTTACCCTTTACTAGGCTCACATTGCTGGCCAGGAAAAGGACTCCCCAGGCAGCAGGAATTTGATGTCCCACAGTTTCTTATCTGCAACTCTAGTCCAGCTTGTATTAATAAAGGTTGAAGATTATTTAGGACTTCCAGTCTGCTGGCCAGTTGCAGAGGGGATGAGAAATTCAGGATGGACTTATACTCACAGTAAAACACAACACATGCAATAATATGTGATTTAACAAACATTTTCACATACTTAATCTAATAAACACAGCATATGCTGTAACATATATGTGGCCCTGGTTACTACATTCTCCTTTAACAGTTTGTGTAAACAGATCCCAGCTGTTCGACTGCTTTTGCTCATATTCTCGATGTTTAAATTTCCCAATTTTATCCTGGAAATACAGAGAAAATAAACACTTTGTAATGATGTTTCTGGCAGCAGCCTTCACCCATTTACTGGTGTGAAGCTCCCACAGACTCCTGTCACTTGGCATTTCACACTCCCCTCTCTGAGGCACTGATGGAGGCTTGGGTGCCTGGGAGCACAGTGGTGCAGGGGCTGGGGCAAGCAGCTGAGCAAGGCCCCAGGGAAAGCTGTTCCCAGCAATTCTACAGACAAATGTGACATGACCCTGCATGGTTGAGGGGAAGAACTGGCATCCCCCTCCCACCCCTGTGCATTCACTCTCACCTCCAGCAAGCAAGACCTCAGCCGAGCGCTGTGGCTGCAGAGTCCCTGTGCTGCACACTGGGCCATGCCAGGAGAGCTGCACTGCTCCCCATGAGGCTCTTCCCAGCTGGGTGCCCACCAGCCCCAGGAGAAGCTACGTGCCCAGCGAGTCTCCAGAGCCGAGAGCAGCTCCTGGGGGCTCTGCCAAGCCCAGCAGCTGAAGGTCAGGACGGGCTCTTGGCTTGCAGAATTAGTCATTTGATTAGAGCAAATAGGTCTGGAAAGATGTCCAGAAGGTCTTCTGGTGCATTCCTGCTCCAAAGCAACCACTGCACACTAGGCACCACTGATGCATTTCTGCTCAAACTTTCCCAAAAGTCCTCTAGTGATAATCTTGCAGGCCCTTTAGGCTCAATTATTTTTATTAAGGGTACGCCTTGGCCAATCTTAGCCTGCTGCAGTACTCATTCATTATTCTTTGTCTCAGACAGAGTCCAGACCATTCCCTTGCACTGTACAGCCGTATTCTGCACTGCTGCAGGCTCTCATGTTGCCCCAGTCACACAGCAGCTGTGAGCTGTTTGCAATGCCTGGGGACTTGTTGACCTCCCTGCAGACCCCAGGTGACTGCAATCCTACTGTGATATGGTTTCTGAGTCCTTGGAGCAATGCCTACCTCCCCAACCCACTCCCTACATCTCCCCCTTGAACAGGAGTTCCTGCACAGCCACCAGCCTCCCCCTTGGCCCCTTAGAGCTGCCACCCAGCCTGGCTCTACGTGTCATGGAGGGAGCCCAGTGAGGAAGAAGACAGAAAAGCCTGGGGTAGACTTTCTCCCCTGAGCTCCCTGCATTGTCCTTCCCACATGCTCCCACAGCAGTACTGGCTGCAGACACCTGACTGAAGGGCTGTCCCCAAGAATCCCTCTCCCCTGTCCTCCCACAGCTCAGTTACACAGTCCCACCTCTCATGCTCGTTATGCAGGGATCAGGTTTTCCAGACTACTGACCCTTTTTGCTGCTTTTTGTTGGCCTCTATCCAGCCTGGCCATATCCTGCTGGAAGTTCAGTGCCCTCAGTTGAGCAGAGCAGCCCCACTGGGGGCTCACATTTGCTGAGAAGAAAACTCACTCCATTTGTCTCGTAGGCTGTAATTTGGTTCATATTTCTCAGCATGGAGACCACCTGACACGGCTGACTCATGCATTGCCTTTGATCCTTCATGACCCCCAGAGCCTTCTCTGCAGAGTGATGTCAATGCAGGTGTTTTTCTTCATGCAGTTGCTTATTTCTACAGAAGGTGGAAGCTCACCCTTGTCCCTAGAATAGAATTGCATCCTATTTTTCTCAAACTATTTCTCCAATCTGACAAGACCATTTGTCAAGCTCAAGCTGTATCTTCCAAAGTACTTGCAGCCTATTCCAGCTTGCTGTGGCCTGCAAAGTTAATAAGCTTGTTATTTATTTTAGAGACCACCATTAATAATGCCCTGGCCTGGCATTTCCCTGCTGGTGAATTTCTTCCCAGAGGCCACCCTGTTTATTCTTCATGAAGCTTTTCTGGGGAAATTGGTTTTGGTCAAGCAAGAGAGAGGAGGAAACAAAGCTAAACTCAGATTATTACTCATTTCCCATCTGAGGGGTAAAAAGTATATAATAATGCATGTCATCTGCTTCATTTAGCAGTCAGCCAGTAGCAAGTCACAAATGTGTGTCCTTATGCTGTGAGTGTGTCACACAGCCACCAAATCAAGATCACCTCCCATGTGCCAGCGCGTCCCAGAGAGGAGCTGGAAGATGGAAGAGGACAGTGCATGCAGTGCCTGGGGCAAAGATAACCAATGAGGCTGGGGGGACCACCAAAGCAGGGCATGCTGAAGGCAGGGGTCAAAAGGCAAAAACCATGGGACCATGAACAGGATCATAAACAGGACCATAAACAGGACCATAAAATGAGAAAAGCTCTCTGGCTGCACCCCTGCTTGGCCAGTTGAGGATATAACTCACCAGCAGTCTTTCTGTTTCTCCTATCACCTCAAAGGAGTTGCCCAACTCTCCCAGCTCCTCAGCAATCACTGCCAGTTTTCCTGCCCCACTGCTTCACTGAGCAGTGGTTCTCCCCACTCTGACAGCCACTCAGATGACACAGGGGCAGACAGCAGCAGTGATCACAGAGGCTGTATTACCCTGTGGTGCTGCAGTATGAATTCTCTCATTCCCAAAGCCGGGAGCTGCCCAGTGAGTGCTGTTTCTGTAGGCTCAAGATGAACAGTTCACATGCAAACCCTCTGCAGCCACCTTCTGCTGCCTCTGTTCCTGTGTGCTCAGGAAAATGCTCAGCCCTGTCCCTGCTGTGCCCATGGAGGCTCCTGGGCTAACAAAGGGATTGTTCCTCCTTGACTGTACAAAGGGATTTGCAATGACAGTAAAGAACCTCTCTCCTTTTCCATGGTCTACCTTCTGCCCTTGTACTTTCAATATCCTGTCTCACAAGGAGAATTCATTTTTGAATTGAGGTATTTTTCTTAGGAGTCGTTCTGGGCTTTTTTCTTCCCCTCTGTTTGCAATCAACAAATGAGCCCTTGGAGTATAACAGCTACAAGAATATCTGAAGCTCAGGTTTTAGACTGGAGGGATGTTATTAAAGAAGAATTTTGAGATTTTGAAGACAAGAGTAATGGGGGTTTAACCATTCAAATGTCCAAAGTTCCCAGACAACACAGAAAAAAACAGAAGGAAGCGCAAACGAAAAGCTCAAAAGGATAAATCTGTGTGGTTTAGGAAAGAGATGGGATGAGATAATGTCTGGAAATTGATTAAAGTAGGGAAATGACTCTGTAAACTGTGAGGAAGAGCATAAATCAGGCAAGAAATTTGTTCAGAATTAACTCAGAGGACAAGTCCAGAGAAAAATTTTGCTGTCACAGTTATGGCACTAACACTGCCATATATCTAGTTTTACACCAGTTCAGTCCCAAACAACATCTCAGCAGACATGGCTTTTCCACAGAACCTGAGTGTCCTGCTCAAAGGAGAGACAACTAAAAAGAAAGATAAAGATTCTGATGGCCATATCCAGTCAAGTTTTGAAGATTATTTTCCCCACAAAAAAAGTATTTTGTCAAATTTATTTATTTTCACTCTTCAAAGTGAGCAAGAGCTGTCAGCAGTACATCATGCCAGGATAGCTACAGCTTTGCTTGGAATGAAATACCAACAAAACTTTGCCAGTGATAAAGTTCCCAGGGCTCACCACCTGGAAGGAATTTCTTGGCAGATTTCATACATAAAGAGATGCACTTAATTCTCAGTTAATTTTAGTTCACTTTTGCACACACACCCCCCCTCATCCCCTCTTCAGGTCTTTAGAAAAACTCTCCTAGTAAACTCTCCAGGCTGGCTGTGGGGCACCATCAGAGCTGCAGGATGCCCATCTCTCTCTGTATCTCAGGGCTGATACAAAGCTGAGATACAAAGGTCTGACAAAGATCTCTGTTATCAGGTCCTCATGAGTGCTCAGAGTAGCTCCTGGCTCTCTATCCCCTTGCTCACTGAAAAATCACAGATACAGACCCTGCACAGGGTCCTTCTCCATTCTTCCCACCCAAAGGCAGTCTTCAAAGGAGAGCCATGGGCTTGTAGACTGACTGACAGCAGGAGCAGCCTGAAGGTTGTGGTGCTGGAAGTACAGGACCAGGAAACACAGGTAATTAACTTTTACTTGGGGAAGGGTAAAAGAAAATTGTCAATGTTATATCATAAGGTAAAGGAGGCTGCAGGAGACAGTGAGCGCTAATATTGTGGCCAGATGGGAAAAATAGAAGTAACACATCTGGTGGTAGATTGCATGTGAAAACAGCAGAGAAAAAGCACTTTGAGGAACAAATTGCAAAGGGAATAAATGCTATTAATGTTTCTTCACATCAAAGATGCAGGACCTTGTCAGAAAATCTGTAGGGCCAGCTGATGTTATAAAAGATCACAACAGATATGGCCATTCTAAAATTATTTATTTGCTCAGTGCTCCTAGTGGAAGAAATTTGTGTTCAGCCATCCTCAGGGATTAGGGTTCTTAAGAAACATTAGGTAGAAATCAAAATTACTTCAGAAGAGAGATTTAAAAACTCACAGAGTGAATAGCAATGAATGACTAAGACTGATAATAAGTACTCAGGAGGTCTATGTCTCTAAAACTGGAAGAGCTAAGATCATAGCAGTGATGGATGTGGTATTTAAAATTAGTGGAAAGTTAAACAGAGGCAAACATGAGGTAAATTTTAAAAATTTGCTCCAAAGGTGATGGGAGTAACTGTATGCCTCTTATTCCAGCTTAGGTACTACAGTGGGGTCTGCCAATCTGTGCTGCATCTGTGTGCTGTGGCAAAGTCTTTGTTGGGAAACCACAGGGGTGGCTTCTGTGAGAAGATGCCAGTGGCTGCACCCATGTTAGAGAGAGCCAATGCCAGCCAGTTCCAGGACATAGTCACCAAAGCTGAGCCCATCAGCAATGCTGGTGGCACCTCTCTAAAACATATTTAAGAAAGAGTAGAAAAATCCCGCACAGCAGCTGGAGAGAGGAGTAAGAATATGTGAGAGAAACAGCCCTGCTGACACTGAGGTCAGTGCAGAGGAGAGGCAGGAGGTGCTCCAGACACCAGAGCTGAGATTCCCCTGCAGCCCTTGGTGCAGCCCATGGTGAAGCAGCTGTGCCCCTGCAACCCATGAAGGGCCACGGGGAGCAGAGACCTTTTGAGGCACTGAATCTGTTTTTAAACTGATGTGACAGTGACAGGAGTACAGTGTCAGTCAGCTTCAAAGGCTGACTGATGCCCTTGGCAGCACTGAAGAATTCTTAGTAATAGGTCTTTTATCAAAGAACTATCTTTAGTTTAAAGTTGTGGGAATAGTTTAACTGGTTTTATCTCCAGTGACATTGAAAAGGCCTTTGCAAGAATGTTTTCAGCCCACACACATTGGGAAGTGGCTGAAGTTTCTCACCACCCTCTAAGAATGTTTATGTTGCTAGAGAAGGTCAGCTGAGAACACAGCTCCTGGAGAACCCCACCATCTTATAAATGGGCAGTAAATGACAAAATACCTTCTGCCCTAGGGAAAGGGGATTCACCTAACCTGCATTTGGGTAACTACAATGTAAATGTGTACATGCAATGCCAATAAGGCTACTGCAAGCACTTCATTCTTTAATCTTGATATTTTGGCTATGTGATCACCTTTTACTGTTCTGCTGATTTCTGATTATTTTGAGTATTTGCACTGTTTTCAAATATTTTGTCTTCATTATAACTTGCTGTTCTTTTTTGTCATAGGGTGGAGGACTTAAACTGTCAAAAAAAAAAAAAGATATTTCCTTTTGCTTTATATGTTTGCAAAATTACAGAACTGATCTTCACTCTGTACTGGCCATCATGTCTTCAATTGCTGACTCCAACGCTATCATGGCCTTCCAACAGCTTGATTAAAAGAAGAAAGGACGTGTCACATATGACCCTACCACTAGCTGCCATAGCTTGCCAGCAGAGAAGTTGCCAGACTCACTGAGTTCACACTCCAGCTTTCCAAAGTCACATAATTAAAAACCCACCCATCCTAGGCTTGCAAGCTGGTACTTTTCCTGCCTGACTAGAAACCTGCAGGGTAACTGAAAAAGAAGCAGCAGGTGAAGAGCAAGAGCTTCCCCAGATGATAAAATGTTAATTAGCAGGGATGTTAAAGAAATCACTAGATGCTCAGGGAAGTTCAGTGCATCAACAGGTCTGCCCAAAAAGTACTCATTGGCCCTGCACTCCAGCAGCACAAATTCAGCTGCTGATACTGATTCCATCATTTTCATTTCAGTCCATTCCTTACTCCTAGAGCTGGGAAAGTTTTCTGTAGGGAAAGGCATGAGAGGAGGAGAGGGAAAGTTCTTTGACCCACGAAGATTCATCACTCTGGAAGAGTTAAAAATTAATGAGAGACAGGAGAGGGAAATATAAAGCTGAGATTTGTTCCTTGTTTGTTTTCTTGCTCCCCACTGTGAAGTTATAGAAATGCACCCAGTGTTGGCTTTCTCCCACAGGCAGTTAATTACTTGTGTGAATAGCATTCACTGCTTCCTGCTGCAATATCCCAGAACCACTGACCCAGTGTCACTGTCTCTGCCACCTCCTCCCCACGCAGCCAAAAGGAACAATAAAAAAATCATCTTAGCAGGATCTCCCTTCTGCCACCTGCAGTGTCAGGACTGCTGGGGCTGGAGCTCAGACTGTTAGAGAAGAAACAGGAGAAGATGTGTGAAAGCAGGAGACAGAGAAAACAGGCCCTGTCAAATAAGAGGGACTCAAACAGAGAAAGATTCAGCTCTGTAAATATAACTACAAACTGTGAAACATCTCTATTTTTTATTTTTTTTTTTTGCATCAGTCATCTTGGGGTTTCCTCCTCCACCTAGTTCCTCTTCACTGCTTTCTTTAAGATTCCTGTACAGTTGTAGGTATCTCTGACACTGCTCAACCCTAACTTTCCACATATCCCAAAAGCCTTATCATGCAGCCAGGTTAATTGAGAGGGCTGATAATATCTCTTATTCACAGCTCTTCACTGGACACAGAACCTGGCAACAGCCCATTGCTCTTGCTTGTGGTTGCAGCCACTCTTACAAAGAAATCCAGTCAACACCTCAAGCTTAGAATATTCTATGCCACCAGGAGTGGCAAAATATCCATTCCAATACCCATTCTCCTGGGCAGGACCCTGATCACACAGCCCTTCATTTGTTTTTTTTTGTTTGTTTTTTCTTTCTGACATGTTCCTGCTGCCTATGAGATACAATAACACAGTAAGACATCTTTGTCTTCATTGGCTCCAGTTGGGTGCTGTGAGTACCTGAGGACCTTTCCAATTCTACCCAAGGGGTAACATCAGAGGGTTTCAGCTGAAAGCAACATTTCCCCCTTCCCCTGCACTGAGTGGCTCTTACAGAAGCAGGCCATTCCATTCTTCGGTAATTGAAGCCTGGAATAACTTTTTCTCCTATTTTGGCTGGGATAGATAGATAGATAGATAGATAGATAGATAGATAGATAGATAGATAGATAGACAGACAAATATTATACTGTTAATATATGCTGATATGCTGGTAGTATAGATCTCACAGGACAACTCTCCCTGGTGACATCATCACTGACTCTTCAGTGGAATGGAAGCAGCTCATCCTGCTCTGAAATTGCTCACAGGATACCCTTAATATTGCTGTCAGCAGAGGTTTCTTCTCTGGCTAGACCCATTGGAGGAACAAGGATGAAACAGGGAGTCACATCTGAGAAAGGCATCACAGCAGAAGTAGGGTCTGCTTCTGCTGGACACTCCCACCCTCTCTGGATGCTCACACCTCTTAAAGGCACTCCTGGGCAGCTGGCAGCCTCACAGCTCCATGGGATGATGCAACCACATGAAGTTTTGCTCCCACTCCCCTATCCCTAGTACAAGATGCCAGTAAACTGAAAAGAGTTCAGCAAGGGCCACACGAGGTGGGTGGCAGCTGGAGCACTCATTTTGCAGCAAGGCGGGGTCAACACACTTTACTTTGTCACCTACATTTGATGCATATCCCAAAGCAAAATGCAACAGCTTCCAGTGGAGGCACTTTCCTCAGCCTCAGTGAGATGGGGAAGAGAAAAGGAAAGCAAGGAAGAAACAAGTGAGAACTTCCACAAGGTGAAGGACCCTGAGAATGCTCCGCCTCAAGTTTTGCCTCAGCCCCTGAGAGGTTTCTTTTCTTTCCAGTCCATCACTTCTCCCACCTCTCTCTCTCTTCAACACCCTCCTTGCAGCATTGCCAGGACCCTCCTCCAAACAACCATCTCCTTGAGGAATGTCCCCAGCTCTGCCCCCATTTCCTTCCTTTGCATACTCAGGTTTTCAGAGCCCTGCAGGTGGCCCTTCACAGGTCTCCTGGTGTCCACCCAGTGGCCTCCCCAGAGAGGGCAGGCAGGCAGCAGGAGCAGCACATAGCAACAATCAGCGCTCCCCGGGAGCTTTGTTGACACTCCCCAGGACTCCCACCCACTCTCCCGGCCAATAAATTCCCCTGTGCCAGAACCTCCGCGCAGAGAGGTACCGAGGTGAGCCCGTTCCCTGCGATGCAGCCGCTCATCCCAGCCATCCTCTGCCTGCTGGGCTCCTGCTGCCTGCAGGGCACAGAGGCACGGCGATATGAGTCCGTCCTCACGGTGCCAAATGGAGGTCCCTGGGGCTCGTGGGGCCACAAGCAATTCTGCCCCAGAGGCTACGCAAAGGGATTTGAATTGAAGGTGAGCTTTGACTTCTTCTTCAGCGTGGGGAACAAAACCTGCTGTGAGACAATGTTATTTTGTTCTGATCATAGCAGGGCTGGCCGCAGCACTTTGCCCCATCACAGCAGTTTGTATTGTGTCTGCAGAATGCAGGCTTCTCAGCAAGGAATTTCTGGTGCAGAGTACCTCTCCAGACTCCTGCCAGTAGGTGATTTCTTATCAGAGGGGTCTCTTGGGTCAGAAAATTCCTGAGGTTGGTACAGCAGAGCCTGTTCTCGGGGGCAAGTCCCACCTGCCAGCACCCCAGCTCTGGGTATCACAGCACATGGTGAGAGGGTGGGCTTGGCCTGGGACAGCAGCCAGCAAGCATTCCTCTTTCCAGAGCACTTGCTCCACCACTTGGAGAAAAAGAGATGTGGGCAAAATGGGCTTTCTGAGAAATGTCATGGAGCTGCCTCACAGTCCTGCTCAGCTGCACTAACATTCTTGCTCTGTCCCCAAAGCCTCCTCCTTGTCACCATGGCTTGCCTCTTCACCTCTTTTGAAAGGGTGACCTCTCCCTTTTTCTTCGCCTCTTGCAAGGTCCAGCCCTTCCAGGGATTTTGGCTGTTTGGTGATGACACGGCTCTGAACGGCGTCCGCCTGCACTGCACGGACGGCGCAGTCATCGAGTCCTCCGTGGGGTGGTGAGCAGCCCTCGCTTTCTCCTCCTCCTCCAGGGCAGCAGCTTCTGGGGACCTTGAAGGGAAACCAGTGCAATGGTTTCTCCATAGGCAGCCACACACCCTGTGAAGGTGGCTCAGCATCCCACTTGAGGAGGTGGGTGAGCTCCCCTTGGCCACAAAATGTGAAGGTTTCAGGCTAAAGGTCTGGTCCCAGGAAAAGGAACAGTGCTTTGGAAAATGAAGGAAAGATTAGAAATTACAGATCTTAAAGCTATACTTTCTCCTTTTCCTCAGGTGCTTACTTTGGAAAGTACATTGAGTAACAGGGACATAGCAAGCAGCTGAAATTGCCAAGGGATTCTGCAGGAACAGGGCAGGCTGGAGCTGGTGGTGGCTGGGCATCCAGGGGCTGATGGGGAAGGAGAGCGAAACAGGCGCTCCTAGAAACCCGCCACCCCTGCGTTCGTCCCTTGCCCCACGACTGCCAGGACCCCGGGCGGGCTGTAATGCTGATTGCAGCACAGCAGAGGCTGGACAAGCCTTGATAAGCTGTGTTTTCCTCTGGCAGGTGGGGGAACTGGACCGAGGCCCAGCTGTGCTCCAGCAACAAGCTGGTGTCGTTCTCGCTGCGCGTGGAAAGGTGGCAGCACCTGCGTGACAACACGGCCGTCAACAACGTGAGGTTCGCCTGCTCCAACGGGACCAAGCTGGAGGGCTGGGGACTTTCGGGGGGTCACTTCGGCCCATGGAGCAGCAGCTGCACCTCTGGGGCCATCTGTGGGCTCCAAACAAAGGTGGAGAAACCCCAGGGAAAGTGGGATGACACAGCTCTCAATGACATGAGAGTGTTCTGCTGTGAGTAAGCCTGACTCCCCACCCTATGCCAGCATCTACAAAGCTGCACAGCATTAAACCTTCAATCTGTCCTTGCACAAAGAGAAGTGTACTTTTTTTTTTCTGTCTTATTTTGTCAAGGGTAGCCAGATCCCATGGCTACAGCACTTCACAAGAAGGGTCTTGGTAATTATTTTGATTAAGCTTCGTAACAAATTTATAACCTGCAAAATTCCTGTGAGGGAGCACAGGGGATTCCCACGCCTGTTGGTAAGGCAGGAGGTGAGACTATAAGGGCTGAATAGTGATGTAGAAGAGGGATCATCTGCCCTGGCAGAAACTGTAGTTTCAAAGGAGGGGAAGGGGAACTCTTCATCCTATTTCCATTATAATGCTTAGGATGTGCAGGGCTCACTATCAGACATCCATCCATGCATCCATCCATCCATCCACAAATAAGTACAAATATACTATGCAGCTTGTGTTCCCAGCTCCAAAGCTCTCCTTCCAGCTTTCTCAGCACAGCAATGTCTCCAGGTGCCCCATGCAAAAGACGCACTCTGAGGATTTTTTGTTTCAAAGACTGCAGTACTTCACATGTATTGCAGTCAGAAATGTACCATTGCACAGGTATTTTTCCTAAATCCACCACCATTTCCTTCAGCATCCAAACCTCCTGCTCAGCTCTTCTCTGGAGTTCATCTTTTGTGCCACTTCCTGGGGCTGTAGGCAATACCTTGAGTTAATAACAAGTATACCTTACAAGACCTTACAATAACAAGTATGGGTCAGGGATTAGCCACAAACCCAAGTTTCAAAGGGCATTACGCAGGAACTGGTTGGTTGGAGAGCATGATGGTGCAGATGTGCAGGAAGGACTCCAGGAGGAAAGGAACAAAGAGCGAGGATTAGGAGAGTTTGGGAAAGAATTGCAAAGATTTCAACACTTTCCTCAGTCCCAGGAGTGCAAAGAGGAGGCAGAAATCTGATAAAGACATAGGCAGGAAGGAGAATATCCTCAGCTCTGTAAAGTTCATACTCTTTGCCTATAATCATGTATTTGAAATTTGTTTTCTACAGTATTCTCTCTGATAAGTCTTGCTTGGGAAGACTGTGAATGCTCCTCAGTACCACCTGTGAGCCGAGACTTAATCCCTGCTGGGATCCCAGATGTTCCAGAGGTTTCTGAAGCACTAACTGTACCATTGTGTGCCCTTATGCATCCAAAGGGACTGCTTGCCACTTGGCATGCAGCCAGGAAAAGCCTTACAATAGGTACATTTACAAGCCAAGGTTTTGAAAACAGGGGTTTGAAAGTCCAAGCAGTTATATTTTTATTGCCAGTTTGGTTGGTTTCCACATGCTTTTCTTATTCCACATCTATACTGGTAAGCCCTACAGAGCCACCTATTATATCAGGAGAGTATCAGATTTAAAATCAAAAGAGAAACACTGAATATGTGATCTGACAACAAGGTCACACATCCTCATGGATGATTTCCCATTTTAAGAGATAAAGGCACTCTGGAGACAGCTCAATTTTTGTTACCGGAATATCTCTCTACAATTGGATATAATAGGTAAATGCGTAAGTCAGCTTTTCTTCTGGAAAAAAAGGTTCCCCTAGGGCCCTTTGAAATATACTGAGACAAAAAGATGGGATTCTTGGCATGCATGTCTCAAGGGTTTTTTTGTTATCTTTGCCTTATTATATCACTTTCATATTACTCATTATTCATTCACTTAAGCAAGTTGCCATACACAGCACTTTACATGGCAATAAACATGAAAGAGTTTCTGTCATCAGGGAGGTTCCTGCAAGAAAACTACTCTTCAAAGTCATTTCATGGTCTTCCCACTCAGGTCTTAGCCCTCCCCATCATAACAAAAACATTTGATTGGGCTGAATCCAAATGCCATGGCAGATCCTCTTGAATAATAAATATCCCATATTCCAGGCAGAGGATATCTAACAGTGAAATGCTGGAAGAGATATCCCTGTCCATTACGCCTTCAAATTCATTATTTGACTACTTGATTCAAATTCACTATTTGACTACTCAGATTTTCTACTGTGTATGTTACTAGTCTACAGCAGTGAAGGTCAGGGTTTGTGTCAGCCCACCACAAAGTGGCAAGGCTCATGTCAGGCACTCACTTCCTGTCCACTCACACCAGCATGTGACCACTCTTCTCTCAGGAAAACCTGAATGGAATACCAGATGGAAATCCAAGGCTCTTCCATAATCATCTTGCTTCTTGTGTAATTACTCACCCTGATGCACCAGCCAGCAAGAGCTGGTTGAGATGTTTAATCTTAAATCCCTCACAAAACATACATGTTTTGCCTTTAAGCATCTGTAGTGAAAAAAAACCCAGCAGCACTGGGCAGGACATGCACAGTGCTCAAAATTGTATGTAAAGATATTCACAGCCACACTTCCTCAAAAGACACAGGTGATGTGCAACAACAGCTGTTAATGAAGTAACACCAGTTATTCACCTATGAATGGGTTTGAGCAGCTGGAGGGTGGGGACTAGCAATAAAATAACACCCGGGGCTCACCTTGTATGCATTTTGTTGGATATGGGGAGGGATGGTGGTCTTGTTCTACCCAAAATAACAGCTTTTCTCCCCAGAAATTCCTAGTTACTTGTCCAATATAGACTGATTCAGCCAGAGAAGTGCCAATGGAGTTTCACTACAGTAAAGAAGTGCATCAGGGGATATCTTCAAGCTAAAATCTTTGCTAAGGGAGCAGGTAGTAAAGGCAATTCAATTATGTAATTTACACTCTATTGAGTGAAATACAAACCATGAGGGTCTCTCCACAGCTTAGATATGCACCCAACAGGTGCATTCCTGTGGTGATACTGGCATGTTGGCCTTAAGCAGACAGCTGATAGCCCCTGTTCTATTGGAGGGGCTCTGTCTCACTTTTACTGTCTGTTCTGGTGATAGACTTCATACACAAAACCCACAGTAATGGATTGGGACTCCTGTGGCATTTGCCTTTGTGTAATCAGGGAGCAAAAGGAAGGTCCATGCTCTAATCTTTGCTGAACTTGAGCACACACGTTAGCAGACATCCTCCTCACATGCTAAGTGAGGTGACAGTGCACTTCTTAGAAGCCATAGTCCTGTCCCCCAGCTGTCACAACAACTGCAATTCCCTTCCTGGAGCGAGAGAATAAATGTGAGTAATGAAATAGAGCAGGTGTTGTGACAAAAACACCTTGGAAATCTTCCTGTTGTTTCTCCCAAGAGCACTGAAGGAAGACACAGAACGTTTGGATCTTCCCCATTCTCCTTCCGAGGTTTGGTTCCCCTGGTGCATCACCAGCCCTTGGACATCACTGTCACATGACACAGCTGAAATAATGAATACTGAACCTGGGAAATTGCAGTATTCAAAGCTTTGAAAAATGTTCATGTCAGACATCAAGAACTCACCTCTAGACACTGAGCATTTCAAATAAACTACCTCTGTAACAGAGGTCAGCCCCAAAGTCTCCTGGGAAGTTTGTTTCCTTCACAAAAGCAGCAAGGGTTGGACTCCACTCTAAACTGCATATGAGATGTTGTAACCTAGGAGATCCCTGGTGCTTATCAGCATTCTCATCCTCTGAGACCACCACATTCCCTTCAGAAAAACTGCAAGTTCTATTTGAATTTGTCTCCACACTGAACACATGTCCCCAAAGTTCAGAACTCTTCCAAGCCAGCTTATTTCCTCTAGAACATCTTTAATGAAGTACTTATTTATATTTTCCTTGAAGTAGAAATATTGTATTTGATTTTATCTCTTATTTTTTATTTTAGTAGGAGATTTGGTTTTGCTTCCACAAGTGTGTCTTTGACCTGTAATAAAATCTGTAGTGAAGTAATGGCTAATTCTGAACAAGCAAGTAACAATTCCAGTAAATCCAAGGAAAGGTACATCCCTCTGACCTTTCTGTGCCCCTTTTCAGTAACAAACATGTACTTTGAGCAAAAGAACAAAATTTCTTGTGCTGTGGTTCTGCAGGGCCATAGCAGTGCTGTCTATATCCACATAATTAGAAGGAAGGTTAATGAATTGCTAAATTATCCACATGTTTCCAGTGGATAATTCAGATAGAAAGCCTATTTAGGTGGCTTAACAGTTTATTAAATGAGATTATAATGGGCACTTTGCTCTTTGGCAAGTGTCATTTCAAGATAAATTGATGTAACTCTTTGCCTCTGGAGAGTCCATTAGTAAAAGAAGGGCTGTAATCTCTACTGATGCAAACCAGTGTGAGCCGTCACTTCTTTGGTATTTATATTTTTCTCTTTTTTCTTTCCTATCCCTTGATATTTTATATCTTCTCTTTGATTTTCTAGCAAAAATAGCATTCATCCTCAGCCATGAGTTCAGATACAGAATTTCTAACACTTATTGCTGTACTGGAGATTTCCTTCTTCTGCTCAGCATCACCACAGTGTTTGCAGGGACATTTCCATGGAGAGCAGCCCTCTTCCTTGCAGGATTCAGCAGCTGATGCAGGAATAACCAGTCTGCTGTGCAGCTTTCCAATGCTGCTGTGCCTAGGGAAGGAGAGTGGGGACACCACACCACCCATGCCACTGTGCCAATACCCACAGCAGCTCCCCTTGGATGTCCTGATCCCCTGCCAAGGTCTGAAGGTGGCCTCGCTGAAGAAGAGGAAATCCACAGATCCAGGGTGGCTGTGCACTCACTGGTGTGCATGGGGACTAGCTCCAGCACTGCTGCCCTTTACAGCCACCTGGACCTTTCACAACAGTATCAGTAACACACTTTACCCGGAACATTTTAGCAAAGGAAGTGAGAGTTTTTCTGCCTAAGCTATGTTGTCTATGCAGCTGATTTTTCAGGTGAGGCTTCTCCTTTCTGTTTGAAGGGATAAGGACATCTTTTGAAAGCTTCCCAGTACCAACCTGCAACAGTGATACTGTGGGGGGAGCATCTTAATAGTAGGGAAAAAAATCACCTCTCATTCTTCTTCTCTCTGGAATTATTTTCAACTATATTTTAAAAAAATAGAAAATTGATTATATGAAGAAAGCAGACAGGACCATTTGCTGTTCTCATGGTGCTTTCAAGTGTCACATCTGGTTTTACAAGAACAAGACACCAAGGAGGTGCAATAATTTCATCATCTTGCTATTATCTTTGTCTTGTACACTTGTACTACATCTACCAGAGTCTTATTATGCAGGTATTTTTTACCATTTCATCACAATGGCCTGACAAAAAAAATAACTACTGTCTAAGTACCCGATTGCCCTTCTTCTTTAAATATTGCTTGTCTGTTTATACAGCTTTATCTAAATGCACCTCTGTCATCTGTAATAAGGTAATAGGTTTAAAATGTACTTAGGTCATCTTGTTTCTTCCACTTAGGTACAGAACCCATTTTAAACCTAAACTGATGCCTTTATTACAGATCTGTCTTTCTGCTCCTTGTAGCAGTTTCAGATGCCACATCCCAGTAACTGCACCAGGGAGAAAGAACATAAAACCATTCCAATGTTAGTGCAATCTTCTTGGGCTGAAAAGTCATAAATTCACAGAATACCAGGCTGGAAAGGGACCTCGAGGATCACCTGGTTCAACCTTTCTTGGCAAAATCATGGTGTAGACAAGATGGCTTGGCACCCTGTCCAACTTAAAATCTATAGTTGGGCAGGGAGCATTTGTCCTGTTATCCATAAATGTCAGTTTTCCCCAACTTCTTTCATCAGTTTGGGCATCATTTTCTTTGGGCTTTAAGCTGTTTGGGCCAAGCATAATCTTATTTTGTACACAGGGTGTCTACTGTAAGAGGACATCTAGACCCTGCAACAAAGGGTTTGCCTCCTTTCCCAAAGCTCTTCATGCAAACTCGGATAATGCCAAGAGGAAGAAATGTTGTGTCTCAGAAGAACCTGCCTTTGACTAAGGAATCTGCATCTTTTTATACTCCTGGATAATTTTTCTATAAAAATTAGGCAACATCTTGAAGGTTGAGCATAAGTTGATGCAAATTTCAATAAGTGAGTTGGAAATCCCTCAAAAAATACAAGATTAATAATGGTAGAGAGAGACAGAGACCACAAAATTGGCTGCAGAGCAGCCATTACAGAGCCATACATCTCCAGCATTAATTTTCATACAAAGTGAGTAATATACTTTTAGTCAGGCCCAACAGCTACAAAACCCTGAGTCATTCCTTTGCACAGGAGGAATAAATTTTGTTAGGGGTCAAATTGTGCTGAGGTTCCTCAGCAGAAAAACGTAATTAATAAATAAGCACAAGTCCTTGATTGTGTTGGTTGATGTTGTCCTGACAGCACAGAAAAAGCAAGTCAAGAGCCAGTATTGTCCTTGGACTTGCCAGGAAATCTTTATTGCTGAGCTGCAGCCCGTGTGTTGGGCAACCCATACCGGTTTGGTTAAAAGGCTGGTGAAAAAGCCATCTCCAGCTCCTCAGGTTGAATGTGCTTCAGTTATTTCTTTCTGTATCCTCAATTTAATCACCTAAAGAAACTTCCTCTAGTACAGTTTCACAAAGAATGATTGGCCAAATGAAGATCTTTTAAAAGAAAATCGGATTTTATTTCCTTTCAGAAGAACACATTAAAGGAAGCTGGAGCAAATCCCCTGCCAGGGAAATGCAGACTTTTTTGTACCTAACCACACTGTTAAAATCACTAATTAGTGGAGAAAATGTATTTCAGAGACACTATGATCTGTAGGTCCAGATTAATTAGGATAAACTTTAATTATTCAGTGGTAGTACATGCCACCTTTGAAACCAAAATCATCAAAAGTGGGTGCTTGCAAGCTCAGCAACTACCCCCAGCACATTTCTCTCTGCTTGTACTAAGGCAGCAAGTAGATGTAATGCAATTCCAATTTTCTCTGTAAGGCCTAAAGACACCTCAGTTAGGCAGACTGATTCCCAGAAGCACACCCTGAAGAGGAGAGAAGACTTTCCAGAATATTTCTCCCCCACATTAGAAGAGATGACTCAGACCTCTTGAAAACACTTTTGCCTCTCCTAATCTTCATATTGATTGGGGTGAAAATAAGAGAGAAAATATTTGCTCCCAGCTTCTTCTCTCAATTGCTCTTCCAATGTTTTGTTTTCCTTGTTATTTTCAAAAACCATTTTTGTACTTTCTCCAAGCACCCTCAGCAACCTCACCCAGCATATTTTCAGAGCCAGCAGAGTTCCTCCTTCGTCCCCTCTGATCAACTTTGCCAGCATGCCTGGAGCAGCTTCCTTGTCCTTGTCCCTCTTTTGGGATTAGCTTCTCTTCAGACTGGCAGGACTTCCTAGCACAGAAGCATTATCACCGCCAGTGCCATTAATCAAGGCTCTTCCACAGGTAGGAGCAGGCATTCGCAGACTACAGACAGTCAGGAAAACAAGGGTATTTTATTAGCAAATTTTAGATAAAAGCTGGACATCAGTCAATTGGATAACTACAATTCCTTCTGGCTTCCAAATTACAGAGTAAAACAGCATCATTTTCAAGTCTGGGTCCAGCAGCACTGTGGGAAGTGCATAATGATGGAATATGTACCTGGAAGTGGTCATTTTCTTCAAGTGAGTCTGCCTGTACCACCACATAAATCACCGATTTCTCCCTTAAATCTTACCATTTCTTGCTTCACTTTCTTGGCAGGTACAGCAGCTTCCTCTGAATTTTCTAGTCATTTTCTCTTCAGCTCTGAGTCAGTAGGTGCTGGAGCTGGGATGGTGGAAGCATCCATCACTGGAAACCCCACTGGAAACATTTTTCCCTCAGCTTAATTCCATGCTTGAGCTCAAACATGCCATGGAGCAGAGTCATTATGAAAGTCATACCAGAGATGTCTTGTCATAAAATTGAGACCCCCACATAGGAACTTTGTAATTAAGAAATAAACAGAGGCAATGAGTCATTACATTTGGTGCTGTGGGAGTTTTAGGAAAGCATGTTTTCAGTAACTCATGGAAATAAGACACGGCCTTTACACAACTTTTTTTCTTTTATTGTTAGCAGTCGTAGGAAGCAGGACAAAGATTTTTCCAGTTACTGGCATTTAGGTATCTCATACACAGAGGCTGACAACTGGAACTCCTCAGTCCTTCTCCAGAAGGTGACACTTGGACCTCACAGCTCTCACAAAAAGCTCAAGAAGATTACAAAGAAAGAATGGTTTGGGGAAAGGATTTAATACAAAGATAGGACAGGAATGCTGGGCAGGCACAGGGTTCAGGACGTTGAGCCATTTCTATCCCTCTTTCTCACTGCCTCATGCTTCTCACCCATTTACCCTGATCCCTTCCCCCAAACTTCCTGTAATAAATTTTACATAATCCCACAAACCTCTTCTGAAATCCCATAATAAACTTCACATAAACCCAAAATCCCCCTCAAATTCTGACCACATTTGCAATAATCATGTTTTCCCTCTCTATCAGTGACAAAGCTGAGGATGACGCCTCCAAGGCTGTGCCTGAGTAGGTTTTTTACTGGTCCATTTATCAGCAACTGAAGGGTTTTTTTTATTAACTGCATTGTGTTGGCTTGAGTTCTAATTGTCTCTGTCTCACCAAAGGAGGGAATATAATTCCTAGGTATAAAGCTTTTGATACAGGTAGTGAAAAGTTGTTATGCACACGTCAACATATCTCCAGATCAAATCTGAAACACTTGAAAAGAGAAAACAAACATCTTGAATACAAGTATCCATAATCACAGCTGTAGCATAAGAAGAAGATATATTTTTGTACCTCAGTTTCCCATCTCTAAATAACAGGCTGAGAGTCTTTCCTTTCCCATAGATTATGATGTATTTGGGACAGAAACTGCTCTTGCTCTGTATAATCACAGCATTTCTTGTCTCATCCTCTTGGAGACCCAAGTAGTAATAAAATAGTGTATTATTTTCTCTGTTCTTAAAATAACTTCTGTTTCAGCAAAGAAAAAGCTATTAGACAATAAACTCATCATGCTAACAGAAAACTGAGTTAGAGGTCTGAAATCGATATTACCAGGAATGAGCAAAGTCAGAAATACCATTGCATTTCATTCCTAAAGTCTTGAGCCATTCCACCAGAATAAAGTTATTAAAAAAAAAAAAAAAAAAAAAAAAAAAAAAAAAAAAAACCAACAAAACACAAGGATAGAGAAACTTCTTCTGCTGCAATTGCAATCACAGTGGCAGTCAAGATCCACAAAACAACCGTATAATCATCTCAAGCTTAGGGAAATATCCTAGCTACTCTTTGTTTGGGGAACTTTGGAGGACAGATGCCACTTTGTGGGCTGTTTAGTTTGGAGCCAGGGACTCTTCTCAGCCCCTCAAGCAAAAATTTAAAAAAAAACAGAGACCTTTCGGCAAATGTAAGCTGTCATGAATCCGTAATCAAACTCTTGACCTTTACAGCTGTATGTTACTTTTACTAAATTTTCCATTTCCTGGTGCTCTTGCAGTGTGTCCAGAAACATGAACCACAAGGAACACCAGATCCTCCAAAGACAGATGTCCTATCTGGAATAACAGGTTCATTGTTGGCATAAGAGTTCAGAGCTCCACACCAGCAACTCGTCTTTGCTGTGCCCAGCACGGGCACAAGCCAAAGCTATTGTGCCCCTGGGATTTCTGATGACTTGAAAGTGCCATATTATCCACAATGGTGTGAAGCAAGAGATCTCACCTGTTCAAGGGTTTGTCTGAAATCATTACATAAAATGGTTCATAAAAGTCAGCAAAAAATTAAACACGGGGGCTTATCCAGTCAGAGGGAGAGGCTACTGATGTGACCTAAGGGAATACATACCACCATTTGTGCAAGAAGAACTTGAGAACTGGAACCCAGAAGAACATAACTGGCATGTTTAAATTTGACCTAATTGGGAAAAGGAAAAAAAAAACTTTTTTTCATTAAGAGCAGGGAGACAATGAGAAGAAGCATCTGACTGCTTCTGTCCAATCTACATCCTTCATTATTTTCTATCACCTCTGCTATTTTATCATCTTTTTTTATGTGGAAGGCAGCAAAACTACACTTCAGAAGCATCACACATTGCTACAATGCCTCATTTCATGTTGAGCAAAATGTTTTTAAGAGGTCCTTCATCTTGATTGTGGATTTGAGTACAAACCCAAAGTAATTCCCATTCTGCCAAAATAACCTTCTTGCTGTTCTTCACATTTTCAGGATTGTGCTAAAGCTATAAAAAACATATTTATAAGCCTAACAACCTAAGTGACATTTAACAGCATCATACTGATCATCTGGATCACTCTGCTATACTAAAGATGCGAATTGAATAGTAGAATGTACCCACATTTCCAGGGTTTCATTATCCTCCTAGGTTGATGATGGAAGTCTCACACATGAGTTACAGAATCATAAAAATTTCAAATGTATCATATCTACTGGTTTCTCTGTAGGCCATTCAAACAAAAAACAGTCTCAAGGAATTTTCAAAATCCATTTTGTTTGGTTTTTTCTTACCCATGTACATCAACTATTAGAGTTTACTTGCTTTTTTTCCCAGTTCCAAGGTATGGGTTAAAAGAGTGCAGATCCCTAGGCTCTCTTTAGTCTGTTTTTAGAAAAACATTTTTCTTCTGCAAATCCTCTGAGACGTTGTCCAATTCCTTTGACTTCTGAAATATAACTACTGGTTTATATGAAAACTTATCCTTATTTTTTGGGGACTGGCCTCAGTTAAGGTCCTGTGGCTCTAGACAGAGGAGCACTCAGTTCTCCCTGCATACCCCATCCCTCATTAGAACATTAAAATACATTACCAACATCTAACATTCAATTTGTGAAACATATTAAGCTTTCTCACCTTTAATAAGATACAATTTGCCTAATATCTTAGAGCAAGAAAATTCAATAGTGTTCTGATGGCTGCTGCGAGACTCCCAGGAGAGAAGTCACATTCTAAAGGATGTAACTCCTATATAGATGTAAAAAATAATGACAGTAATTTTCTTCATAAAAATACAGGCTACAATCCACCCTTCCTGGATTTGGGTTTCTACAATGCAGGTGTCTCTGTGTGAGGCAGGTGTCCAAGTTCCTATCACAGCCCATGGAGAGCCAGGCAGGACAGGACACAGCTTGGAGTCCACTGACTCATCCCAGGAACACCACCCACTCTGAGGAGACTGAATCACTCTCTCAGCTCTGCTCACCATACTGACTGTAACAGGAGTTCAGACATCTTCCCCATACTGGTGGCAAAACACTTTCCCCCCAAACTTAAGCTGAGATGTATTCTACTCCTTTCCTCTCACCCCTGAGTACCAAAAAACCTACACTTTTTGGTAGTGAAAAAACACTACCATTCAACATTTCTTAGTGAAACTGCAGAAGTAAATTCCAAGAAAATTCTGATGCATTACAGAAGAACTGAAAGCTGAGGATTACCTGCCATCATGGCTAACACTGCCTTTGGTAGCTTCTCAGACGACAAAAGGTAAATTGTTCAGCGTAAAACTAAATCCAAGAGAGATAAGGAGTCTTGCTTGAAAGACATTTACAGTTCTATAGTGGCATATCAGGTTCTCTTGTGTGCAGAGGATACTGATGGACATTTGAAAGATACTTCTTTCCACATATGGAAAAAGCATCAAGCAGGTCTGTGATTTAGCTGGGAACAAACACAGGCAACAACTGAGGTACTCAGAACTTCACTACCACACACAAATGGTGTCAGCACTTTCTCCTCTCAAGAAGGCTTGTCCCAACAGAAGGAAGAGAAGCAGACATGGAATCACAGCTCATTATTTTTAATTCCCAAGTGCCATTTTTCTTTAATACTACAAAACTTGCCAGAGGTGACAAGAAAATGCTGCAGGATTCCTGCCTGCCTCTGGCAGTTATTAAACATAAACAGAATATCACATGTGAGATTTACCTTTTTTTTTTTTTTTTTTCCCCAGCAATGGTAGAGTACAGTGGAAAGAAGAAAATTTTCATAAAGCACAGAGTTAATGGAATATATCCTTTTGGAAACAGCTGTGGATTATTTGATTATAGGAAAAAAGCACACAGATGGTTTTCAGAATCTGAACATTTTGCTTCCTGCAGCAGTGTGTTCTGTATCCTTCAGGGATTTCGGGACTAAAAAAGAAGCTTCACGGCCACTGGAGGGTGCAAAATTACCCAGCATAGAGAGCAGGTTTTGTGCACTTCAAAACAACCTTTCTGCTGCAAATTCCCAAGAGAAAAGTGAAAATTATACTCTCTTTCTTGGCAGTAAAGCTCTATCTGAAAGAAATTTTTCAAAGATGAATTTTATTTAGACTGCATAATGACAGAAAACTCAAAGTAGAAATACTGAAAGCTTTGCTTAGATGGAAAGGTAACTTTTCAAGGAAGTGTAAAGATTCTCAAAAAGAGAACGTAAATGTATTCTCTTGAAAGTTTGCTTGCTTCTTTCCCCCCAGCCCCCCCCCAAAAAAAAAAAAAAAAAAAAAGACCTTGAGAACAGGAACACAGCTACGGGATCTAGGTCTAGGCAACTTTACACATACAGTATTTTAATATATCTGTAAATATTTATTAATGGTATTATCACATCTCCCCCAAATATTCTACAGCATCCAGACAGTTTCTTGCTGATTTTTTAGACACTGACATGCATGTAAGTTACTGAATGTTTTGTGCTCCCTCTTCTCTCCTTACTGCTGACAACTATTTTCCCCTTTGAGAACTTAATTGCGTTTAGAGTCTGGTTAAAAACTATTCTTTTTTTTATAAAGTTAAAAGCCAAAATTATTTAGTATTTCTTTTGCACCATCAGTTATTTGAGAGTCTTCCTAACTCAGCAATGATGCCTTCCTCTTAGTGCAGGTGTTAAACTTCTCTCCTTGTCTTTCATGAGCCTAAAAGTCACTAGGTCCACTTCACATTTTAGTTCTTTTGATTGTATCCCTACACATTCCTGTTATGCCCTTACATAGCTCTCTAATAACTTTCCTTTCCCTAGTTTTGAGTGGATTATCATCCCTCCCATCAAACATGTTCTGCCCACAGATGTACTGCCCACATCTGCCCAGCAGGGACTGCCTGGGGAGCTTTCCTCTGCTCTGGGTAGGGTTTTTGTTAACGCCCTATGACATGCATGGCCTAATTATGTGACTGGGCAACAGCCAGCACAACAGCTGATTTGGTCTGCAGCATGCAGATAGCAGTACAATATTTGTAAATTCCAAATCATAACGGGTTTGTGGTATTTGAGAAAGAGTTTCAAAATGCCCAAACGAATACTACTCCTTTCCCATAATAATGAGTAGAAAGATACATCAAACAGAGACCCATGGCAGTATGATTTTATTAAAAGTTCTCAGTCTTCACTGCAGGCTGCAGATACCCAACTCTTCTAAGCAAACCAAATATTCTGAAGGTCAAACACTATGAATATTTGCTAACTTCCAACTTGAAGACCCGCTTGTTCAAGTCAAAAGGATTCTTTCTCAGTTTCAAATTCTCTCTACACATCTTTATATTCCTTGTTTATTTGTTTTAAATGATAATCCATCAGGAAGACATCCTTTGTATGGATCAACTCCCTCTTCATGACTACTTGCCACATTGGCCATTCTTGGCTGCTAGAGTGAAATACAGTCAACCTCTGGCCAATACAAGCAAAAAAGCAGGGAGTAGGCCTTCAAATAAAGGGATCTGCACCACAGCATGGCAAAACCAAAGATTTTGCCCAGCATTTTGACTACTCACTACATTTACCACAAAAGAGAACTCTCCAGCTTCAAATGGTGACTATGAATCAGTGGGAGAGTCAGACTTCGATATCTCCAAACAAAATAAAACTCTGAATTAATTCATTTCTTTAATCAAAGAATTGAAAGGAATCGAAATTTTCTGCCAGGCATGCTGTCAAACTGACAAAGTGACTCAGCGAGCAGAATAATTGGTCTGTAATGTGATTATATTTGGGGATTCAGGTTGGGATTTAAACACGCTGGTAAAGACTAAACTGAAATAACTGATTATTACAAAGCTGTCAGGCCTGCAGTTTTAAAAGGTCCTGCTGTCACTCATTAAACAAGTGGGAACTCAGGGAAAAAAATAATTGGCTGCTGTGTCACCTTACTGGGGCTTCATTAGTAAATATCCTTAATAAGCTGATCCAGATGTGAAACACAGTTCCTGAGAAGGTGAGAGTGATAGTTTTTATAGATTATTCCCCAAGACCTGTCCTCTTGCACAACAGACTCCTTTCAGGAGAGAGAGACAATCAATAACCACACAGACCCTCTCTCCAAGACCCTAGGCATTAGGAAAGGGAGTAGCACAGGTCTCCAAGAACTCCCCAGGATCAGGCAGTACCAGTCTACTTAACTGAGAGTCAGTCATATACAGAGGAGCTAAGCACAATACCACGCAGGAGAAGCACTCTTGTTGGCACCCTGAAAGACCTACTGCAGTCAATGTGTTACAGGGGAAAACAAAACCCAGCAAAACAAAAAACAAAAACATGCAATGAAAACTGCTTTGTCAGAAATCTTCTGTGAAGAGTAAACACATCAAACAGAAGTTGCAAGAAGATGTCTGCATAAACCAAGTAATGCATGTACAGTAATTTAAGAAAATGAAACAACACAATTTTATTGTCCACATAATGCAGACACATGAAACACCACAGGGCCAGTAGCATCAGAACTGAGGAATCACATGATGATAAAAACCAGAGTAGAGCAGAGGGGCAGAATCCCCTCCCTCGCCCTGCTGGCCACACTGCTTTTGATGCATCCCAGGATACAACTGGCTTTCTGGGATGTGGGCATGCAATGACATATCACATCCAGTTTCTCATCCACCAGCACCACCACATCCTTCTTGGCCACGCTGCTCTCTGTGATTTCTTTTTCCAGTCTGTTCTCATGTCTAGGATTGCCCTGACCCAGAAGTAGCACTTAGACTTGTTGAACCTCATGAGGTTCTCATGGGCCCACTTCTCAAGCTTATCCAGCCCCACAGGATGGCATCCCATCCTTCTGTTGTGCCAACTGCACCACCCAGCTCACAACCTCTTGTGAGTCCTCACAATCCTCTCGCATGTCCCCACTGCCCAACATTCAAAAACAATCCAAGCTCTCTAGCAGTGCTGTTTTGTTAGGAAGAGACTCACTGACTTTTTTAAAGTTAATTATTTAATATGCCAGAATTATATTACTGTTCTCATCTACCTGTATTCCAATTTGTTTGATTTGTGTAAAAATACACTAAGACAACCAAACGGTTTAACTGCAAGACTCTACTTGTTTTTCATTAGTGGAAATGAAGACAATAAAATCATCACAGACAGCAGTTCCCATCAAGATTTGATTTGGAAGCTTTGCACAGAAGCTAAAAATAAAAGACTGTGCAGTCATAAATCATTTAAAACTGTGTTCATGGACAAAGAGCACTCCAAGGATGATGTGTTCAACTGAAGTGGATAGGATACCAGGGATACAAAAGGAGCTGGAATCTCAGAGGATTTTCTAGGTGCCCTAAGCAACCCAAATCCCAGGTGCTGGGTTGGGGCAGGGCATGCGCAAAGGCTTGGGGGGAAATTCACTTGGTCCAAAAAGACAATCGATTCACAGCTGTCAGAGGGAGCTGTGTCTGTCAAAACCTTCAGACACACAAAGTTCATGTTTGTAAGGAGCTCTGAAGATCAAGGTCCGCAGATTAAGATTTCCTTAGAGGATGTTATTATTTTTCCACTTTAAAACAAAGTTTTTAAAAGATTTTTTATTTGATAGGAAGTATAAAATGCTGTTTACCCACAGTCTTGCAGACAGCTATATACAGAGACAAGAACTACTCACATCGATGTCAGATGAATTCAATATCATCTGTTTCTGTTCTAATACTGGCCAAAATATTTTTGCTCCAAAGAGAAAATAATTCAAAAGCTTTCCAAAGAAGACTACATTTCAGTGAAAGTGGAGAGCTGGTGAACAGGAACCTCCCAAGAAGCCATGTGCTGTTAGTAAAAAGAGGTAAGAGCCAAATTATCTTTCCACTCTGCCTTCTAAAGCCTATCCAGTTGTTTAGGGCTTTTAAATCCTGAATCTGTGTTTTGATTACAGACAATATTTTCCTCAGAGATTTCAGGAATGACCAGTAGTATATACTTTTAAATTCCAGCAACCTGACTGTAAAGCACAGCAAGAAGTTATTCAAAGTTATATCAAAAATTCAAAGTTTTCTCATCAAAATGAAAATAGAAAAGGTCTATAAAAAGGAAATTAAGTCAATAACAGTAATATCAACACAGACTTGGGTGTAATTTGCTATAATAGCAAACTGTTGACTTAAGAGCAGGAGAGGATCTGAAGACTGCAGGAAGTCATGGGCTTCACTATGTCATAGTCTCCTGAAATAGGCAAATTGCACTGGGGGTGTGAGTGCCTGTGAACAGAAGGATATTTCACAAAAAATGGCAGTAACCTCTCAGACACAATGATATGTGTCTATTTCAGACACAATGATAACAACTCTCTGAGATATCATATCCAGTCTCGAGACTTCCATCACATCCCATCTTAATGAACCAGAGAGACTCTAGAGCATAAAAGAATAAGGAGAAGAATACAAAAAAATAACCACAGGAAAACACAGAAAGAAAATGCACAGTTTAACCTGAAGACAAGATTTTGGAGACAGCCTAACTGCAGTCCTCAGATATGCAAAAGCAGTCTCCAAAGAATGAAATAATGTTTCACACATTTGTAACAGACGACAATAAATAGTGAACTTGAATCATGAACAAATCAGATTAAAGCTAAGAAACCAAATGTTTCATGATGAAAAACAGATCTAGGAATGCCAATGCCACAAATGTACCTGAATTTCTCTTTGGATCAGCTAGATAAAATGATCTCCTGTCCTCCTCCTCTGATTCTATGGATGCCACAAACCACTTATGAAAGGCTTAAGGCTTACTTAATACATTTTATAAATCCAGTATTAGCAGATTAAGTACATAAACAAGTAAAGTTGTAATTTCTTTTGCATACTTAAAACTACCTTCTCCTCATGATAAGGAACATACTCTGACAACTTTAATGGTGTACAGCGAAGTGTAACTCCAGTGAAATCCCATGAAATCTCAGCACTTGTTCCCTAAATGTAATCAGTAAATATTCCAACACACACAGTTACACAGAGACCTGGAGTGCTGGTGTATAACAAACAGTACCCACACCAGGCTTTGCACCTTTTCCACTATGTAACACTAGCAAACCTCACTGTCAGCCATGGGAAAGTAGTACAGACTGGTCAGTCTTAGTGGCTAAGAGGCTGAACCAGCCATTCCTAGCAAGTTCTTACTAAGTCTTAGCAAGTGTTGCTAAGATGAGTTACCTAATTGAAGAGCAGCTTGGATAACATAATGAAAATCTAAGTCTTGCAATTGCAGCCAAGAAAGAAGTGCGAGGGACTGAAAGATCATAATGCCACAATTTCTGATTCAATCTTCCTGTGTTAACTCTGAACTAAAAGCCTACATACCCAGTTCTAGCTAGAGATGCCATTATCCATAAAGCCATTATGACTGTTAGTTGCTGTCTTCCACCCCACTGGCCTCCCGAACTGTGGTCAAACATTCAAAGAGTTGTTCTACATTAAAAGTGAGAATATTCAAAGAGTTTCCAATGCTTTCAAACAACTACAAAGCCACAGCTGAAACTGGCTATAAAACCATCTATAGAGACATAAGAGATCACTTGGCATTCCCAAAGGAAGCCCTGTAACCTGTGACAACAGGCAAGGGGAAGCCGTACATTGGCAACTGTGTATTATGCCCCATTAAATATTCATCAGCTGTTCACTGCTCATATCTTGTCTTACAATGCTGTTCCAAAACATTTTCACATAAAATATCAGAACCAAATAAGATCTTAAAATCATAGCAGAAGGAGCTGGGAGAAACTTGGAAAAGTCATTTTGTCTGGTCTCAAAACCAAACTGTATCTATCTCTCATTCCAGACTGGCAGGTGACCAATAGTTGTGCATCAATGGCCAGAAATCGCAAAATAGAAAATCTTGAATAAAAACATTACCTCAAGGATAGTGGCCTGAGAAGAATACTTTCAATTTTATTCTAAAATGTTAATTGTGCTTGTGGGTTTTTGCTACATTTGTTTTTACTGCATGTATGCTCGAGGGTACTTGCTTTATGAAAGCTAAAAATTTAAAAATAATTAATTGAGGCATTTTCAGTTCTAATACAGAAGTCAGCTCATCAGAGCAATTTCAGGCTGCCTGCTGCCCTCAGACCACATGTACAAAGGCACATGCTTGAGCACTGAGGAATGAACTACCCACACATGATGAGCTCAGACTCTGCTTTCTCTAACATAACCAATGTGTGAGATGTGCCTCTGTGTACAGTGTTTGGGTCACACCCAGGAGCCAGGGAGGGTAAAGATGCTTGTAGGTAAAGATGTTTTGTACTCTAGTATCTAGTCCTAGTTTACCCAGGATATTAAAGATCTAGTTTACAAAACAGCTACACTTAAAGCAAGAGTATAGCAGCCTGTATTTCCATGACTCTTCACCTGTAGTCAATTAGAAAAACATACTTTAATGATAAAATGACAAATCCAGAAAACAGGAAATGCTGAAGAAATCTCAGTCTAAGAAAAAACTCTCAGGAGATCCAGCAAAAGCTTTCTTCTTTCATGAGATTTCAAGAGATTGGCGAACTGCCATGAGAATTACTATTAATTTTAACATGTTTTCCTTTCAGAAGGGTAGCAGCACATATTACACGATCTTCTTGTAACACAGAGCAAGGCATGGATACAATCCAATGCCTGTTAAATCACACACACAGATTCACTTGAAGAAAGAAGATCCTTCTCTTCCCTGATTACACAAAAGAGTACACAGAAGCACATTTATAACAACATAAGAAATCAATCTTCCAATCCTTGCTTTCCCTAAAGACACCTGAATTAATATTTTCTCTTACTGCTAAAGGACTTAGTTATTGCATATTCTTCCAGATGAAAGAAGTCTATTTAAAAATTTTTAATACTTATAAGAGTAAGGACTGAAGTCTAAGCATCCCATGCCTTCCAAAAGTGCCCTAACGAGCTGTGTTTACTGTCACAGCCCCATGAATATTTAGAGATACTTATGAGGAGGAACAGCTTAACCTGACAATATGCTTTTCTGTCTGTGACCAATTATGACAAGACACTATTCTCAGTGTATGTGGTAAACACAGTCTCCCATTTTGAAAACTTCTAACAGGGTAAGAAACATTTTCCTGTATCACTAGCTTGGGTTATTCTTATTCCATATTTCAGAGTCCTTCTTAAACAATACCAGTAGTTTTGTAGTTTTGCTGAAAGCAGAATAATAAAATATGCATGGACCACGAGTCAGAGGACTTTTCTACATACAAGTTGGATATTCTTTGTGAAACATAGCACTTCCCTTGATGAACACAAATTCTGAGAGAAGTGATGTCAGAAGAATTACATTTCCAGCACAGCACTCGATAAAGACTTTTCCATGGCCTTAAAAGACATTCACCTCTGCTGCTTCCAGCTATCATTCCAGGGGGCAGATGAGACTGGAGGCTACATATGCTTTCAGAGAAAGCAATTTTTAGTAATGCTTTACACCACCAAAGACTGTGCTTTAGCTAAATTTGGTTCAGCATTGCTACATTCTAAGCAACTACTAGCAGCTACTGTTTCACATCCTATTTGCTAAGTAATCTTCCCAATGGCCTAAGGAGAACAGCAGAACTGTCCCTTTATCCACAGCTTGCTGGTGAACACAGTGTAAAAAAAAAAAATTAGATCACTACAATCATCATCAAAGCTTACTTTTAAGTTACTTCTCTTGCAGTGGCACCAACTGACAAAGATCCTACAGAAAATAATTCACAACACAGCAGATTCCTATCTCTACCAACTTTTTTTGCCAAAACTGGCAATGGGGCAGTGGGGTAGGAACAGGGAAAGCACCAGATCTTCAGCAAAGCTGCAAAACACCAACGAGGGACTATAAATAAACACTTATTCAACCCTGTAATATTTAGTGATCCATTTCTTAGTCTGAGCAGTTCACAATAGTTAACAGAGCTGTAGAGAGCAATAGTTCAGAAGAAAAAGAACAGGAAGCCCATTGAGACACTTACACAAAGCCTTAACCTCTCCTATGCCAAGCGCCTTCCACCTTCTGCCGTTTGCAGCCTTTCTCTGGAGCACTGCAGCCTTCTGTTCATAAGTCTGCAGCCCCTCCCTTGTGCTGCTGCAATGTTTCTATCCATGTCCTTCTGTCCTTGTCTCCTGTCCTCCCTGTTCTCCCAGCTCCCTACCTGCAAAGTCCAAGCCTGCTATGTCAGGGTTTCCACAGGAAGTGGTGGATAATGATGCAAGAATCATCTTTTCTCCACCTAACACTTCCCTAACCTTATTTCATGTATTATACACAAAAGAAAAAAAACAAAATCTAGTAAATAAATTGGTGGAAAGTGGTCCTTGAATCAGCATGCAGGCATTTCCTACTGACATCCATGCTTAACAATCAATTAACGTGCAACTCTTGCCTCTGGTCAGAGCGTGCTTCAACCAGCTCTAACAGCATCATAAGCAGGAAAAACAAGCAGGGATTTTGAGCTGGTCTTGATGAAAACTATTAGGGCAAAGTATTACCAAAAACCACCTGTGGCACAGGGAGAGCATACCCAGGGGAGAAGAGTCACCTGGGGAGACCCATGTGATGTTTTTCTTCTTTGCTGGCCATCAGAGAGCATTTTCCCTTGAGATTCTTCTTTCACTGTTACCAAAAGTAACTGTTACTATTAAAGGTGTCATTTGCCACCAGCTATGGACTGTCTCATTATCCTTTGTGCTTGAAAAACACTACTTCATATTGAAAGAAAGTACAAAAAATTGCATTCATTCTTTTGCAGGGGGGCAACAGCAAGTTTATCAGTCACATTCTTCGTGAATGTTTGTGATACTGCAATGACCTCAATTTAAAGACCACAAGGACACAAAATCAGAAGACTATTTTCTGTACAATTTCCTTCTGTAGCAATGTATTTGTATTAATCAAAATGTTCTTAAAATGTACACCATTTTGGACAAAAGTTGACCATGATAATTAAGCACTGGCTTAATACAATATAAAAAAATATCAGTTGTCTGAAAGATTATAAAAAGTCCAAAAGCAAAAGTTACATTTTTAAGAACTCAAATGGCCACATGGATATTATTCTTTTGGCTCAGCTGAAAAATGAAAAACTAAACTCACTGTACAAATCTGTTTTTTCATGCTTGCAGGTACATGTGATCCAGTGTCCAAAATAGAAACAGATAATCAGAAATTAAACAATATCCTATATTTTAAAATATATTAGCCACACATAACACATTGGTGTTATTCTTAAGATCTGAAGTATCCTTTAGTGTAATTCATGGCTTATATAGTCCTTGACTCCAGGTTGTTCTCATTCTTTCTTTTTTGTGAAGTCATATGGTTTCCACCACTGTGCAAACTGCAACACCTTTTTCCGCTGCTCCTCAAAGTTCTGTCTGATTCCTTTTCTCCAGAGCCGTGGTTCCAAGTCCAGCATGCCACCAATAATTTCCTTTGCAAGTAAAAGTAAGATAGATAATGATAAATGCAAAATGACGATATTACTTAACACTATCTTATCACAGAATAAAGAAATATATATTTTCAAATTATGAGATTGTCCATTTTCTTCAAGTGCTAATTAAAACTTGAAATTCTGAAAAATGTACCAATTTAAACACAGAACTGCAGTTGTTACATGGTTGCCTCAGCAAAATTCTTGTAAGCACAGCACACTGATGTACTGCTTAAATATCCTAACATTGCAAGACTGTTAATGCATTAATGCATTTGTTATTAAGGTAAGTTCAGAGAAAGAAAGCTGCTCACTTTGCTGTTTTTAGTGTTATATTTCTCCCCAATCACTCTTCATGCTTTTGCAACACTTTTTCAAAAAATATTTTCTGTTACATAATAAAGGAAGAATTTATTACAGCTATCCCTGCTTATACATTTTACACTATACATACCATGAGTAGCAATTTAACCACACGAGGATTTTAGTACGAATTGTCTATAAGTCTGTATGTGTATGCACACTAATTTATACAAGCAGGTGTCAGTGCACCTATGTATCAATATTACAGCCATGAAAATTCTTAAGTAAATGCACGTGTCTTCCATCTATAAGATTATATACTCATAATGTCAAATGTCAGCAGTTCAGATCAAATGAAAAGAAAGACAAATTTAGAATCTCAATCTCAGTATCAGCTAGTGAAAAAATCAACTACTTCATTCAACAAGCAAAGTTACAATGACTCATCACGAAAAGACAGATAATAAACTGAGATAAGGTACATCAAAGTAACTGTTCTGGCAGCATCTTGGTTTAATTACTTTAATTTTCCAAAACAGACTATAATTGGTAAATTAATCTTTTATATAACAATACCTTTCCAAAGTAATGAGGGAAATTGTGTTGATCTTCAATCACATGAGCAAATCCTCCCTGAAGGCCAAAGTCCACAGAAAAGTACGGCAACCCTTTAGGAACCTACGCATGGAAACACATATTTTCGTATGTTTAACAAACATTGCTGGCATTTAGTCAACCTCCCCACAGGAGAATGAATTTGAACATGGTTTTGCAGCTGATAGTATCACATTTTATTTTAAACTATTTCTGAAACCAACTACATGTAGGATAAAACTGCAAAGGAGAAACAGTAAAGCAAACAGGTAAGAACAATATACAGCAAATAGACAAAAAGACACTGAAGAGAGGATGACTGGGTGGCAGAACCTCCAGAGGCCACAGATGGAATAGCAGGTAAGAGATGGGGACACCAGGCAGCAGTGTGCACAGTGGGCAAACGCCTCCCTGACTCCACATCTCTGAATTATGTAAGTTTAATCACTAGTAAACTGCATTTATTAAAGATGTTGACTTTGGTCAACATTCCTATGGTAATAGGAAATATTTACCCAGTGAAAAAAACTAACCCTCAGGGGGAAGGGGAAACACCTTTTTGGACAATAGATTACCAGAAACCCCCTCTATGTAAATGGACGGTTATTATCCTTAACTTGCCAAATCAGACAACTTAATAATTCTGTCAGCCTGCAGGGGAGATGCTGGATATCTACCACAACAAAGACCCTTCAGTCTAACAGAAATGGATCCATTTATTGCTACAGTACTGCAAGTAATTTCTGCTGTTTCACTGCAACAAGTTATTTTTCACTCCTTTAATTCTTGAGGATGTTTCTGCACTGGTAAGATTTACAAAGCCTCCAATTCATAAGCAATTCCTCTGCTGCAGTCCAAATAACCATACAACTTTCACAAGGTGTGTTCCACATATTGCTTGAAATACTGACTCTAAAAATAATTAAGATTTAATACAGAGGAGCAATGTAGCATAGCAAGAAACATTTAACACTTTAAATAGACTTTTAAAAAAATCATTAAATAAGGAAAAATGGGTTGGCAGGTGACACCTTAAAGAAAAAGCTTTGTCTTATTTCTCACAATTTCTGCACACAATCCACCCACTAGGTGATGTCTCAGCCATATCTGACCTTTCAGCCAGGTACCACCATCTCCTAATACAACTCCCCAAATTCCCAAATTTGGGAAGCTCAACTCGATCTCTAAACCACACTCTCTGATCTTCCTGAACCCTACAGACATTTCTTACCCTACAGTAATGTTAAAATCACACAACTGTGTAACGATTTATGTTCAGATACATTGTATTAATGTAAAGAACTGTCCTGACTTAATCTGAAAACTGGCCTACCTTCAATAAATATATAATTGGCACAAAAATGTATGGCTATGTAACACACATCTTCCACCTCAATACTTAAATGACGGAACAATCTTTGAACCTAACAGATACAGCATTACTCCTGTAAGATTTGTTTATATAAAGATGTTTCATCTCAGTATCCAGGAGACAGAGAGGGTACTGTGCCCTTGTTTTCCAAATAAAAGTTTCATAATGCTATTTATATTTTCACTTCATAAACTTAGCAACACAAACAGCTGTTCTAGGTTAATGAAAAGGACAAATCGTATTTGTTCCAGGAAAGTAATTTGCAAATCTTTGATCTACCTTAATTCTTAAAGTTAATCAAGAAAATTATGCCAGTACATGTCCTCAAAGTGTCAGCTTTGTTCTCAACTAATGCTGGCAGCTTAGTTCACCAATTGTTGAAATAAAAGGTGAAATGGATCTTTTCCCTAATGTCAGTTAAGAGTACAGACTGGTAATTTTCCTCATATCTATGCCATCTTCTGATGCACTAATCTAATTGTGCTCCCTTTCTTCTCTCTTTGAAACAGTTAATAATGGAAAAACGTTAGAAGAATTTGATAATAAATTCAGGATACAAAACACTTCATTACTTACAGACTTCCGAATATCTTTTGAAGAAAGATCAATTAATTTCTTGTTCATGGACCACTCTTCATCAGACTCCATTATAGCTTTCTGTAAAATGATTTTATCTAAAGGTGAAAACATCCCTTCATACAGCAAATGAAGAACTAACTGTAGTGAAGTACATTGCAGTAGTGGAAGCAACAATTACTTCTTAAGAAAGTAACTTTATTTAAGGTAACCTTTCCCATTTCCACAAGCTACTTTATAAAGACATCATATACTATCTTCAGACCCACCCAATTTAGTTCCTCTGTTTCTTTTTTATTTTAGTTTAAGTCTTGCTTGACACAAGTTTCAAATAAAAGGTCACATTCTCTTTTTACTCACCCTGTACAAAACCTCTTATGAATTCATTACACTGGATTAGCCTTCTTTATCTTTTAAACACTAAGAGAAGAATCCAGCTTAGAAGGATGATTGCCCTTAAAAACCCAAAGCTGACTCTGTATTCCCCATAGTACGGAATTGGGTATAGTGTAGGGTAGGTACCTTTAAATTTCATTTGCTGTGCATTTTAATGGTAGATACTTCCAAAATAAATGACATTGCATTAAATCTTGCTCTTCCTCTTTCCTTGAGTACTCAAAGAAAACACAAGTTTTACCAGCACCTGAAGCACAGCAGTCAGATCTGACAGTTGGAGGGTTTCAAATGTGGTAAAAGTTACTGTATTGTTGTTCACCATACTGCTGCCCCACTTCATCAAAACCCAATCACATTATTTCCAGAAAGCATAAATAGCATTTCAAAAATTAAATAAAATAATTTACTTATAAAAGGCAAATAATGAGTTAGTTGCTGAAAGGACTGAGTTCCAGGCAGAAGCATCAATGAACCTTTTCTTAAAAGGTCAGAGGAAAGAGACCAGAAAATAGATAGATACTTCTTCTGTAGAAGAAATATCTATCATGCTGTAAAATGTTCATCAGAGGCCTAAGACACATGTAAAATTTGGGCTTACTGAAATAAAACAAGGATGAAACAATATCTACATTGGCATTTCTTAAAATAGGTAACATTATTTTCTCATTTAATGCTTGCCAAGGCACAAGTATTGTGTTTTAAGTTTATACTACAGGACTCAAGTAAGAAGTACTGCAATCCTAAAGCACTTCAAGGGACTACAATTCTCTCACCTTCTTCAGTGCAGTCAGACTTTGGACAATTGCTCAGAGAAAAACAGCTCTTCCACTGACTACTTGAAAAACTGAATTATTTCACACCGCTTATTTTAAAATCAAGGAATATTAGCAAAGAATGGATCCAGAAGAAGGATCAAAGAATATATCTTTTCAAAACCAGCATTTGAATACAAAATAGATGAATTATCTACAGAAATAGATGAATTATGATATATTCATTCAAATTACTTAATAAAAAAACATTTTTATGTACCTTAAAGTAGATTGGAGCCATATCTCCTACTTCTTTTGGAAGAGGAATGCATTCATATACCATATGATACCTCTTCTTCGTACTCATGTTTGTTTCTAGGAACACACAGTCCAAGTCTTTAGCTTCAAACATTTTCACCAATGCATTTCGAAACATCTGTTTAAAGAAAAAAAAAAAGTGTTATTTAAACAAACTTTGCAGAACTTTCAGATATCATGTATTATTTCACTAGAATATTATATTTGTAATAAACTAACAATAAAATGGAAAACATAAAATGGAAAAGTAGCAATTGTACTAGGAAAATTCTGTATTATTTACTAATTTGATATTAACTATATTTCCTGTGATAAAAACTTAGGAAATATAGGAAACTATTTTGAAATACACAATATAATTAACAATACAAACTTAGTTTTAATAAATACTACTTATTTTTACAGCTGAAATTGAAACTGTGTTGAATTTCTTAACTGTAGTGCTCCATAAAACAACATGGCTTTAACAGTAGGTCCCAAGCTTGCAATTCCTAAGAAGGTAATGACCTGGCTTTTACTGACTATAGTTCAAACTACCCTTTTACTATTCCTTCCAATTATACAGTTCAACAAAAAAAAATTAAAAAGGAAAGCATTTTCACTAGGCATGCTTAATCTTTAAGTAAAATATGCCTCAAAAAATTGCCTCAAAAAATAAATCCACCATCTTCACTGTATGGAAGCAAACCAAATGTAATATTCAGTACATGTGGCCTCAAACTACATTTACCAGTTCCCTGTCAGAGGAAGGAGGTGCTGCACCTACTCAAAGAGTATTTCAGTTAACAATTCTGATAGCTCCAGTGTCAGGGTCCCACACACACCCAAGAGGCCCTGCAGGGGCTGGGCCCCACCTGCTGGGGCTCTGGCTGCCTATGCAGGTGGGAAGCTCTGATGTGCTGCAGTTGTGGACTGGATCAGGTCCAGCAGAAAGAGATGGGGTATTAAAGAGTGGTGACAAGTGTGGACCTGGCCCCCTGTCACTCAGGAGCTGCAATTAAGTCCAGGCTGTCTCTTTGGGTCCTTGCCTGAGCTGTCTCAGGGATGCCTGTGCCCAGCCAGCTACCTGGCAGTTCTTGGCCCTGACTTCATCTCAGACCTAGGTCATCACTGTAAACCTGCCTGGCCACCATGAGGCCATGGATGACCTTGCCTACACCATGGGAACACTCCTGGCCTGGCACCATGGGAGTGTGCCTTGTCAATGAGATGATCTCCCCCACCTGCCTTGCCCATCATCTGGAACCCCTGACTTCCTTTCCCGCAGAGCAGCTGGCTCTGGCTCTTGACAGTTGCATTCGCATCCAAGATATGCAAGAGCATCATTCTATAGCTTACAATGTTCAGATGCTGAACAAATTATCAAGAACAAGGGATGATTTCTGAGAGTCATTCAAACTCATTTTCAAGTGCACAAAAGATCCAACTTTCTGACAGGGTGAATGTTTCTGAAAGTTTCTCAAGATTTTGAAAAATGCTTTTTAAAAATGAAGATTTTTGTCTTACTTGTGCTTCTATACCATTTCCACAGTGTAAGCCAAGAAATCACTGAAACTGTAGGAGCCTCATAAACCAAGGTACCATAGCCCTAGGACTCACATAATTCATAAGTAGTCCTTTTTGCACTGATATTTTTTCCCAATTAACAATGCTCAGAAGCACAAACAGCAGCATTAAAAGGCTAATCCCATCTAAACGTTTAAGATTCCTTATCTTAATGTAAATGGAGAGCTGACGAATCAAACCTACATAAACAAATACACATCAGCAACATCAGCAAGTACTGAAGTAAAATAGAAGGAAAACAAATCACTACCAGGTTTTCAATGCAACAGGACTATAAATTGAGCTCTCCATCCTTTCGCCATCTTTTTCACTATGAATCAAACTAAAAGTCTAAGGAACATGGCCAAATATATACCTAAACTAGGCATTTAACCTGTTCAAAGCAGGCCCTTGTGCCCCGAATTTTTTCTCACTAATGAGCTTCTCCATGCTGTGACAGGAGAATGCATCATTCCCCTAAAGCAACTGATGAATTACAGCCAGAAGACACTGCCCAGTGTTCCATGACTGATAGGGGACTCTACAGCGCAGAGTGACAGGCTGCTCTGGATTAACAACTTTTTGTCTTTTCATTGTCACTCCAGCCACCAGACCTCTACTTCTGAAACACACTGAACAAGCAATGTGGTGAGATACCAAAGGCTGAGAAAGACTATTACTTACAGCTGCTACCCTGCAGTATCAACTGAAATACAAATCCACTAAAAAGCCTAGAATATCAGCAGATGTTAGCTAACTTTCCCCAGTTGCATTTTCTTATTTTAAATACATTGGACTTTTCCTGCAAATTCTGAACAGGCCAAAGCATCAAGAATAATTAGCAAAGGAAAGGAGAAAACCATCCATAAGGGGAAATAAGAATGCTTGGCTTATGCTTGGGTGCACACAACATTAATACATGCAACAGTTCAGTCAACACAGAATGTATCTTTTCATATTAAAAATATTCCATGCATATTTGCTGTGGCAAGTGAGCACATCAGTGTCTAAACTACACAATATGTTAAATTCAAGAGTTTGAAGGCATACAGCATAAAGGAACACTTTTTGCTTTACTCCAATATATAAAAAAAAAAAAAAAACCCAGCAAAAATAGTTAGCTAAAACACATACTTCACAGAATATTTTGTGAATACTTGAAGTGTGTTTTTTTTTTTCCCTTCAACAGTAATAAAAAATATGTCTCTTGCATCAGAAAATTAGTTTAGTCATTGACTGTTTGCTTATACTCTTGCTAAAGTTTTCCAGACTCCTTCTTCTGTAATACATATACACTGGGGAAAAAAAAGTCATGTATCCATCACTTTCCAAAATACTTTGCTGAAAAGAAATATCTAAGTTGTCTATGAATATATTCACAGGATCAAAGGATAATGGTTTTAGCAACTAGATGCCTTTTCTAACAAATAAAAGACTAGTGTGGAAGACAGGGACTGCATTTACTTATCTTTTCATTATCCTATTTTCTTTCTCATACAATTTAAAAAATCATAATTGTTTAGTTAAGAGTTTAGAGTAAACAGAAGATCAAGGATAAATATATTTATCACTTTTCTGCATGCTCTTTTGTTCTTCCTGATCCTACTTGTTGCACTTATTTGCTTCTTATCCAACTTTCTTAGGCACTTCTGTCATATGCAAGAGAACTCCTTTTCTTCCTGATTGGAAGGGAGCATCTTTTACTATATGAAACAACATATGTCTCAAGACATGAGACTCAATGTGGGGAGCAAATTTGAAAAGTCAGATAATCCATCTGCCACACTTGAGGCAAGACTAACGTTATTTAAATTATTACAAACTTATAAATTATGCTGCTTTTAAATCTCAGCAACGACAACAATGAAGCCTTTATCTAGTATGATATAGTCTCCAATATTTCAATATAAGAGGTGGCAAATTGTTTTCCTCTTGTAATAATCCTGATAGGCAGGATAGGGGATTGACAAACACAGTCAATCTCTTAGGCAGAAGCTTGTTACATCCCTCCCTTGATTTTCTATCTCCAAAGAAAACAGAACTCAAAATCTTCAAAATGTCTTCATAAGAGACTTGGAAAGCATGACCCATCATGCTTGGCCCTTTATTTTAATAATTCTTTTCAAAAAATATAGAAAATTGGATTTGAACAGGGATCTCATTGATTTTAAGAGAGTTCTTTTAATTAATATCCACCCCAAAACAGATTAAGAAACTGAAGATATGTAAATAACATATTTGTATTTAATTTTAAGTGATCTGCCTGCTTTGACAATTCTTTTATTTTCCTTGGCACTCCCAAGAAAATCCTATGAAGCCAGTTATTTTATTTTCTGTAAGGGATCAGCTGTACCTTCTTCATTTCCAACAGACACTAACATAGTTTCAAAGACCTCCAAGGATGCACGTTCTGCAGCATTCCAGCAAACTTCTTCTAGGGCTTATAAACTGAAAATTTCCTTCAGTATTTACTCTGCCTCTCTTTCCTGTTAGTATTTGACCACTAATTTTCATCCACAGTGTGACAATGTTCTGCCCCTTAGTGGAATCAGAACAGAGCTGCCAGACTACAAATTACGAAAATACGTACTTATGACAAGGATATTATCCACAACAAAATTATTTTACAAAAGTGTTAGAACAGGAGACAGTTTCTCTGCAGACCTGGATTTCTTCCCAGATGTCTTCATCCAAAAGAGTGGCTGCAGTATGGTGCTGTAGAGGGGCTATCAGGCAGTGACCTTCAGTAAGGGACTGGCTGCTTGGTAGAGACAAGTACACCTAGGAAAAGCAAACAAAAACTCAAGTGCCCAGTTTTCCAGAATTAAAAACCTTCCCACTGCTGAGGTAAGAAATTCATAATTTGCTAAACTCAAATCAACAGAAACCATTAGCTACTAACTACAGCAAGGTATTAGCAATTTTAATGCTTTTTAAAAGTGTCCATTATCACCAGTAGCTCAAACAAACCAGAAGTATCCAGAGAACAGTTCCACCACCAAGGCAGTAATATCAGCCTTATAAAACAACTGGTATCATAGCTGCTAGGAAATCACACTGTTTAGTCCACTTCAGTATTTTTTAATACAGATACATAACTGTATGCATTTTTAATAATATGTATGTATATATATATATATACAAAATGCGTACTCCGTGTCATGGTTTAACCTGGAAGGCAGCTAGACATCACACAGTTGTTCACTCATTCCCTGCTCCCAGTGGGATAGGGGTATAGAATGCAGAAAAAAAGCAAAATTTGTGAGTTGAGATAAAGACAGTTTAAAAGGACAGGAAATTAAATAAAGATGATGATGATAACAACAACAGTGTACAAACCAAGTGATGCACAATGCAATTACTTACCACCCACCAACTGTTGCCCAGCCACTTCCCAAGCACTCGCCCCTGGCCAACTTTCCCCCAAGTTTATCCACTAAGTATGATGTCGTAGGGTCTGGAATATCCCTTAGGTTAGTTAGGGTCAATTGTTCTTGCCCATGTCCCCTCTCAACTTCTTGTGTCCCTCCTGCCTTCTCACTGGCAGGGCAGAAGAGTCCTGAGCACTACTTAGCAACAACTAAAAACATCACTGTCTTATTCACATAAACATAAAACACAGCACTGTACCAGCTGTTGAGAAGAAAACTAACTATCCCAGCCAAGACCAGGATACTCTGTATATTTATCTATTAGACAGATAAACACAGATTATATACACATATATAAACATAGATACACATCTGTATTTACTTATATATATATATATATATATATATGTAAAATCTCTAAAAAAAAGAATGAAATGTACCTTAAAACATATCTATGCACCTAATTCCTTGACCTGTAAAGATCTTCAGATCAAATGAAAACATCAATAAATGAAAACTGTAGTGAAAAAAACTACAAAAAGTCTATATTCAAGTATTTCAGATGTTATATATCCAAATATTTATGCAACTTTTAAAAGCATTAACAGAACCAGAAAAGTTTCCAAACCAAACTTCTACTTCAAAGGATTCTAAGCTCAAAAATGGAATTCTCCACCTTATTTTCTTTGATATCAAGACACAGTTCTTCACCAGTTCAAATTTCCTCCAGTGAAGTGTGATTTAATCTTCCACAAATCTGCCGACAGTCTAATCTCTGCACTGAGATCTTTCATTATTACTCTTGTCTCCTACAAATGTGAAATCCTGACATCAAAGATCAGCTTTAAAATTCATGACAGATTTATATCTTTTCCTCGTCACCCTTGATGAAGTTGTGGAATCAACTGAAAAAGCAAGGGAAGTAAGATGCAGAACAATAAATCCTTCCATAGAAGCAATTTCATCCCTAATTTTAAACACTCTAACATAATTTTATTTCTACATTTGTGTTAAATTGCTATTTTCTTACCTTGGTGCCAATTGCAATAATAAGATGTTTAGAAAGTTCACTGCTATCAAAGCAGTGGGGGCACTTTTCCATGCATGCAGCGAGTTGCTGGTGCTCACGGATTGCTTTTCTTCTTTGTACTTCTTCCTCTTCCCCACTGCGTGCTCTCTTGGCTGCTTTGGAAACAAACATGTCATCCAGAGTGTAGTACTCTCTGTCTGTTTTTTCCATGAGCTGAAAAGATATGCAGAAAAATTGCACTTATTTATAAAGTAGCAAGAAAAAAAACTCTTTGTAGTATCCTTCCTTGAGAAAAGCATTAAGAACACAAGCAGTAGCATTTCTTCCTTTCATATGGCATCTGCTGCAGATGGAATCATCAGGTACCTCTCTTGAGAGCAGTCAAACACAGTCTTAGCACAGATATTAAAACATAGATATGTGACAGCAGTGAGAAGAGTACATTATTATATTCCATTTCAAATTAAGGACTAGGTATTTCAATATTATCTTGACATAACTTCATCTATCTTTAAATAGATGCACAATTTTATATAATTTATATCATATATATACTTATTTATATATTTATATCATTTATATATTTTATCCTCTCCCTTCTCCTCCTCCTCTCCTTTTACAACTACCATTAAATCATCTTTTGTGAAATAACTAGACCATGACTCCACTTCATATTCACATTCTGTGAAAATATGCCAGCAGTTATTCTTACCAAGGGAACAGGACTAAGCCATTTTGGGAAGACAACAGTCTTTGCCTTCAATACTAAGTCTTTCTGACTGCACCTGTTGCACACCACAACAAATCTTAATACAGTTTAGGATACTGACTAGGGTAGCCCTAGCAAAGCACAAATGCTAACTGAAGGCACTTGGAAAGCATGCTATCATAACTGAAGCACAGTCTCCAAATTAAAGAAATACTTCCAAATATCCCAGGCATAGTTTCTGTAGATAATCTGATATTAAAAAAAAAAAAAAAAAAAAAGATAGAGTACATAAGTAACCCTCCCCAAAAATGACAAAAGCTCTTGCTTTTCCCAAATACTGCAGTTCTCTAACACAGACCAAAACCTTGTTTTAAATATGCTCAGTACTTTTCTTATCAAACAACTGAGGAAGAGCCTCCTTAATATTACTTTATTCAGCTATAATACACTTAACTGCTTATGTGTATTTCCTACTGGAAGCCACTGCAGACTAAAATCAAGAGTTCAAGAGTTTAACTCCATTCTTCTTCTGTCTTACTGTAATGCTGCAATTCTACATTTAACAGAAAAAGGATATTTCCGAGCTTTAGAAAAAATATGTAGTGGTTTGGGTGTTTAAAATCAAGTCTCTGTTCCTCTGTCATAAAAGCATTAATAAGGTAAAGTTAGACCCGCAGTCAAAGCACTGCTTAGAGAATAGCAGCATTTTGTTATTACTAAACATTAAGTTTGGGATTTTATTTAAATAAAAATTCTGCCATGAGAATGGAAATACACAGGAAACATGACAGTTGGCAGAATAGAAAGGAAAAGAGCAGAAATCACAACATTTTGGCTATCAGGAGTATCACACATAGCAGAGAATACCCTTACTACTCTGCTCTGCTTGCACTTAGAAGTAGTCATGGAAATCCCTGGTTTGTTACACACAACCTCCACAACCTCTTTTAAATAATACTACTTTTCAAAATAGTCCACAGAATCCCTTCTGATAGAATAAATATTCATCTTATTAAACAGCCTGGAAGATGCCTCTCTTCAAGATGGATAAATTGCTGTACACAACATGGTATCTGGGATCCAAAGCAAAATTCTTACTTACAAAGTAGCAAACTTTTATAAACGTAGATGCTGTATAGAATCCAGATTTTGTTTCTTCTGGTACAGTCATGACCAACAGATCATAGAACCATAAAATGGTTTAGGTTGAAAAAGACTTTAAAGATCACCTTCCTCTAAGCCAAGCTGCTCAGGGCCCCATGCATCCTGGTCCTGGATGCTCCAAGGATGGGGCATCCACAACTTCTCTGGGCAACCTGTCCCAGTGCCTGATTCCCCTCAAAGTAAGGAATTTCACCCAAATAACTGAACTAAATCTACCATCTTTCTGTCTGGGGCCATTAACCCTTGTGGTATCTGCCTGTGTGAAAAGTTGCTCTCTGTCTCTTTTCTAACCCCCCTTTGGGTACTGGAAGGTGTTAAAAGGTCTACTTGGAGCCTTCTCTTCTCCAGGCTGAACAACCCCAACTCTCTCAGCCTGTCTTCATAGGAGAGGTGCTCCATCCCTCTTTTAAAACATTTATACTTCTATTTGTACAATAAGGTGCTCAGTGAGTTCTGCCAATTGCATTATTTGGCTATAACTAAATCTCTCAAAAAGAAGTTAAAGGGAAATTGAAAGAACAAGAAGAAATCATTCTCTAAAATGCCAGAAGGAAAGCAAGTAATCATTTAAAAACTGATTTCTTTCATACATATATTCTTCCATACAAAAGACAGAGCTAGTACACATCCAAAGAAGGAAAGGAACTATGCTGATGTATTAGAGTTGCTGGAAAGCTGCTGTTCTGAATCATAGGTGCAGCACCACATCTGCTAAACACGAAAGCCAATGCATTTTGGATACTGTGTATTTAGTTCCCTCACAATGACTGATATTGTTTGGTATCACCCTTGCTGCTCAGGTGCTGCACAGAGATCAGAAAGTCACAGGAGGTCATTCCGATCTATTAAAGTTGGGATGTCCTACAATACATCACTGAATTATCTAAAGCTAACAAAGGAAATTCAGGTATCTGTAAAGGCAATGCACCTGAAGTCCTTGTTTCTACCAGATACTGACCAAAGCCCAGAGCTATGCTAAACTGACATGTTCATAAGACAGATCAGCTCTACAATCCCCAGTCTTCTTTTTCCTACTTCACTTTTCTTTATTCTGGGCTTATCTGCCACATTCTTCCTTCATATACACCCTCTTTTTTTTCCCAGCTTTCCCTTCTCTTTTGGCAAGCACTGATTAACGAGAGGACACAAAGGCAGCTTTAGGACTCTTAGCACCAGGCAAAATGACATAGGCTTTTTGCCTGGTGCTAAGGCTACTACGTCATTGCTACCAGCCATCTGATTTTCCACAACCAGGACGCAGTTTTCGTTCAACCAACAGAGAAGAATCTCTGCAGTAGTGAAGCAGTTGTGCTTGCCCTGGCCAAGAGAGGCCTGTAATACACAAACATTTAAACAGCAGTCAGGGAAGGCATCCAGACTTCTCTCAGGAGCCCTCTGGGCTTTCATTTGGAGAGCTCAAATACAGTGCAAATGTGGATAAAACCCAAGAAAAGGGGTGAGATCTTTAACCATTCAGCATAGGAGTTTAGAAAGAAATCAGCATCTGACTATGCATAAATTAGAATGATTTGACAGAGGGAAAAATTACAGTGTTGTATTTTCTGATTAAATCCTTATCATGATAATTACCATGAATAATATGAATATATTACATGAATTATTTCATTATATAACATTCTGTTTACTAAATAATTGAAGCCCTTTTTAATTTGCTACGTTAGTGAAGCCATCAGGCACCGTGGCATGGGGCTACTTCCTGAAGTAACTCTTGCAAATCTGTGCAAGCTACACTCCAGGGTCAGCCTCATTTTTCTGCCAACCTATGTTCAGACCACTGGAACCATATCTCATAGCTTGATTTTAAACCAATTCTTTTTTTCTTATTTCACACTAAAACCCTGGAGTCTTATACACTGCTGGCTTCCTACACTCTCCACCTTGAGCATGCTGCTCTCTCTTATTGCTCCCTCTGCTGCTACTACTTGCTTTTTGGGTGGCCCTTTTGAATAAAAAGCGCTGCTAAAGAACTTAGTATCACTGTGATACTGAAAGGAAACATTAAGATACAGAACTCCTAATGACAAAGATTATACTTGTATAGTACCTCAAGTATACTTCATTCCTCTCCTCAAATTTCCTTTAAAATTTGTGGATGAAATGGGAAATTCTATTAAACACAATTAGCAGAGGAACAAAAGATACCTGTGTGGTTTCAGTGTGGGTTATTTTCAGCTTTTTTGTACTGTTTCTTCTCTGCTTATTTTCTTGCTCCAATTTGTATGCAACTATTGAACTTCTGCTTTTCCTGTTTCCTTGCTAACGCAATCATAGCTGGAGTTACTTCCATATAAGCTAATAAAAGTGCATCTGCTTGAAAAATTTGGGAAAAAAAAGTCTATAGATTGTATAAAATGTATCAGTTTGGGTTTAAATTGTCATGGCAACACTGACGTCTTTAAATGACAGAGCTAATATTTGTGGAATGTTGTATCATAATGTATTTCAGGAAGCTGCAAAGAAGAATAATCTATTATTTTAGAATACAAACCTGAGTGACATAAGAATACATCTCATCACATTTAAATTTATTAGCATTTAGCCCCTATTCTGAACAACAAAATCACCTTAGAAAAGTTTTTCCGATCTCAAATAGTATTTGCTTAAGACAAACAAAGGCAGAATTTTAGCATGTAAACCTTATAACAATTCCAGTCTCCCTGTGAACACAGACATTTGAATTTGTGAGTTTAATTCATCATATAATTCAGTGAATAGTAATTTTCAAAACCTATCATCACACTGAATTAAAGAATATTTTAAACACATAGCATCAAAGGATTTTAAGATATCAGTGCACAGAGTTCTTTTAAGGCCTGTGTCACTGACAAGAAAAGACTGCCCACCATGCTGGTGAACAAGGTAGTTCAGGATTGCCTTTGAGCAGCAGAAGTCAAGCAAAAAGCAGATAACAGAGGACTGCTCAATGGCTAGGGACCAATTTCCTTTTCATTTCTGCTATATGAAATGAAAACTGTAGATTTTGCTACAGTTGCTACCTTTTGTACAGGTTGTTATTAGGACAGATAAAACTTTATATAAAGTCAATGCCATAAAATGTAAACTTAACAAAAAAAACCTTCAGCCACAGAATTTTACTGTTAAAAATCTGATTAACATTTCACTTTACAGTTATTTCTGGCCATAATTTTAATGTCTAGGAAAGACTGTCCAGCACAAGTCTTCATTTGCAACATATCTTGTAATTTTAACATAATTCTGGTAGAATCCTAAATGTTTATGCAGTCATTTATATGGGCTGCATCTACACAGTTCTTACTGTTCCCAGGTTTTCCTCCCTAATGTAGCTGTCACTGCTGTTGATTTGTTTCCACATGCAGAAACAGCTTTAACTTTGTGTCCACACAATATACACAGAAGGATGTTTAGGTGCATTGAATTGAAATGTAGCAGAACAAGGTGTTGGAAATTATTTCTCTTGGGTTATCACAGTAATTTTTTACAACAAACCATGCACATGATCTTTAAGTAAATGTAAAAAGCAACAGGGCACCGGAGCTTTGCTGGCTTTATCATGCCTATTAAATATTGTGCTAAAATTGCTTCACCATGTGAAGAAGGAGAAGAAAAACGTTCATTACATAATAGTAGCCGCAGCAGCAACATTTTGCATTTTTCACTTTAGCTTCTAAGGTATTTTTCAAGACTATTATTTTGGTTTATGATGACGGAAATGCGAAAATGTGAACAGGTAAATTTGCACAGCAAGTAAAAATGATTAAGCTGAAAGTAATTTTCCATTTTACAGACTTTTAGAGAAGCAAGGAAAGGCAACATGCAAATTTCCTTTTTGCAAACCTACCAGAATACCACTCAGCTAAATCCATAAAGGAAGGTCAGCATTACTAAAAAAGCATTTTATTTTTTCACTGCTGAATTCCTCTTAGGAATTACTGCACATATTTTAAAATAAAATTAGTTTCTAGCCAGAATTAAAATGTCCTGATGAACAACACAAATTAATTGTTCTCTTTCTTGAAGTAAAATATAAAAAGGAAAAAAATGCTTTAGTAGAATTGATATATACAAATACAAGGTAATTTCTCTTGAGGTTATGTTCTAGGAATCAGTCTCTAAACACTCACAAGCATCTACTGACATGAGTGAAAGGATTACATAAGTCTTAACAGCATGAATTTGGGAAAATTGAACCACTTACAACAGTCAGAGGCTGAAGAAACTACAAACAGGGTACTTAAAGCTATCAGTAGTGAAAATCTAAGAGTTCACACATATTTTGTACCCTAGAAATGTCAGCAAAAAACAGTTTTCAAATATTTTATTGACTTCTTTATATCCTCAAGTCATGCTTCTACAACAAGTGAGAACCAAAACCACTTTCAAAGGTGAAGAAAATAAAAAGTAGAAATAATGATTTAAGTGGATGGTATTTTCATTGAGACATAACAGCAAAAAAAAAGACAAATCAAATTCTAGGCCTGCTTTTTCTCCATATATCCAAAAGATATATGTTGGGTTAAGATAAAAGTTGGGTTTAAAAAAAGTTTTTTTTTCACCACTGTAAATTAAAAGATTTGGGCCTTTTTCATGGTATTCATAAATTTGACATAATAGCATGCATGAGACAGCTGTGGGAAAGGCAGCATTTCAAACTGCTGAGATAAGTGACATCCACATCAGCCACCTTCAAACAGAGGCCAAAGGGCAATAGGAGGCAAAAGCCTCAAGTACAGCAGGGTTGTCTTAGAAAAATGAGTACAAAAATAAGAATAGATAAGAGGGCAATGATAAGTCAGAATCTAAATTTAAAACAAAGACTCGACAGGTAAACAAATAGCAAGGAGACAGCAAAATCCCTCCATCTCACCTCATTGAGCTCTTGAGAAAAGGAGAGTTGGGAAAAAGATTTAATAAGTACAAGTATGGCTTGAACACTGCAGATGTTTAGTCTGTCAATCTGAGTGGGAATCTGGCATGAGATAACATACAGGCTTTCACCTGCCAATGGGATTAGACAGAGGTTTCAAGAAGAGAGACTTTGGGTCTGCATACTGATATTTCTTCCAAATCCCATACAAGAAAATAAATCCTTTCATGAATTATACCCTTCTATTTCAACATCCCCATCTCTCTCTACAAAACTGCAATTATGTGATTATCTTCAGTAACAACTAGCCTATATTTCACTTGAAATACTGTTAAAAGCATCAAATATCAGGAAAGTAACACTGATCTAGAGCAGAGCATTCAGCTGTGTAAAAGCCAGAAAACATGCTGGTCTGTCGTTCTCATTCTGTTCCCAATTGTGAGAGCAGCGCTGTTTCCCCCATCCTCAACAGCCGTGGGGCTGGAAGTTTCTTTTGGGCATAGTCTGGGAAAGTGATAGAAGCCCTAGGAAAATCCATGAAGGAAATAATAGTGCCCTAGGCAATTCCCAGTGATAAGATGAATGAAATTATTGAACAGAATTTATGGGACACAAAATCTCCCTTCTCCCATCTGAGGTAGGTATCATTTGTAGACTTGCAGCAGTTTCCTCCCACCACTCTTCTGCAATTTGACAGATTAATTTTTGTGGATAATTTTTTTTCATTTCTCAAATGAAGGCAGAAAGAGAAAGTAATTTGTATGTGTCAAATTTGTGTACTATGTTATCAAACTAAAACTGGCAAAAGAGGTTTGTTTGCTAGACTTCCTACTGGAATAAAACACCTTGCTGAAACCACTGAGGAGAGATGCAAGAATTTCGAAGACTAACTTACTGAGCCCCAGATCATAGTGCAGATACTCCATGTAGTATAGGCTTATAAAGTACATAAATAATCATCTAGAATATCTGAGATCACACCCAAATTTTTCAGACTGCTGCCAACAGTACAGTGGTAACACTGATCTTGTGCTGTGAATAAGAATGCATTCTACAGACGTGGAAAGACATGGAAACCTCAAGGAGGCCTAGGAGTCAGTTTCTTGACCTAAGATCAAGAAACAAACACCATCTGGGGAAGACCATCACATTTTTGGTGAGAGGATCTGGGAATCACCTACACAGAAACTACCAAAAGCATTTTAGATCTTAACAGAGTGAACGATTGGCATCTGAGATGCTTCTTTTTATGAAAGCCGAACAAAAAACACCTCCAAAGCCTAAATGTGACATTGCATAGGACTGAAAGACTACAGTACCATGAATTAAAATATGGACATTGCAATAGCAATGGCTTTGACAAAATATCTACTTTGAGCACATGCTCCAATACACTCTGCCAGTAAATAAATAGTATGCCTCAATCTTGAAAGGTTAGTCAAGAAAGCTGTTCTAATAAAATAATCTGATGTAGTACATCAGTAACAAAAAAGAAACACATTACTTAGCATCTGATCCAAAGCTCACTGAAGTTAGTAGGAATTCAGAGCCTTCCAAAACGACAATGAAGTATTTGCATAGGCAGGAAACACAATACATTCTTGTAACATTATTAATAAATTCTATCCTTCAAAAAACCAAACAAAAACAAAACAAGAAAACAAAACCAAAATGAAACAAAATGAAACGAAAAACCTGAAAAAACCCTTTAGAATGAAACATAGTAAACCCAGTTGCTTTCTCTCCCAGTGTGCATTTTATGTTGCAAAATCAATCTCCAGCAATGGCTAAAGCGTATGGGGGAAAGCTCATAGAATTGACTCTTCTACACATTTGCAGCTCTCAGCATTTACTGTGGAAATCCTGAGCCAAAACCTATCTAGATCTCCCTTATTTAATATTTAACAATGAAACTGTATTTCACTAAGTTGCTGTATCTTTTTTTGCTCCCACTCATAATCAAGGCCTCCACTGCATTTCATGCCCTACAACACAAGTTCTACAATTACCTTCTTCACTGAAAAAAAATCTCAAACTGCTCCTTCATGTTATCTGTTCTGTGGCTACTTCCCATATGAGAAACAAAAATAGTTATATTCTATTAAGCTTTTATGCTATATTTTCTAGTCTAGCAGCTACGTCTCCTTACCCGTCCACCCACTCCCCCAAAGCTGAAGAGATTTTGTTTGCTTAGGTTTTCTTCAAATGGCCACTGCTCTGTGCTCCTGATTACAGAGTATGCTTTAACAGCTTGGGCAGCATTCAAGATATGGGTGCACGATGCATTTATTTACATGCTTTAAAATGCTAAATTTTCCCTTTTCATAACCTCCAGAATTCTGATTCTCCTTTTAACCATACCAGCACTGAGATGATGTTTGCAGACTCAAAATGACTCTCAAATCAAGCACCAACAGCCTCCTGTACAATCACGGCCTCACTCAGTTTCAAGATTATCAATATTTTGCCTTCATCAACCCTGTCTTTCATCTGACTTTATTGCCTCAATACCTGTGATGGGATCTCCTCCTTTTTATTTGAGAGTTCTATAGCATAATCTCCTGTACCTGAACTAGACATTTTAATTCCTTTTATACCCTTAATGCCTTTCAGACACCGTTTAAAATAGGACAGGCGACTCACATCACTAAAATACATACGTCTCTCCAGCAACTCTCTAAGGTGGATCTTATGAATCAGCTGAGATGTTTCACAATGTTAGAAAAATACTCACTTTGTACTTGGATGTTCTAAAATTTACAATGGCCCCTATTTTTCACAGTCCTGCATTATTATGTAACCATAAACAATTCTCATCTTCCTTCAGGCCTTCCCTTTACTCAGGCCTCATACTCTCCCTGAGTATTATCCCTATTATTTCTAATAATAACATGCTTAATTATAATGTCATACACACAGCACCTTACCTTTGATGCCATACGCATGAACAGTGAGTTTTGATCCTCTGCTGTTCTCATCTTCTCATTTTTGACCAAATCCTTCAAGTTCATACTATCATCATCCTGAAAATACCTTACTCTCTCTTTATCTACATGAGTAGGCATCTGGAAGCAAACACATTAAAAATAAATATAAACCTAATCAGAAAGATCAGCTGTAAAATTCAGACTCTAACAATTTCAACAAGTTCAAAGAATCATAACTCAAGCTAAGCAGATCTGAAACAACTGGGCTAACAGCTCCATTTTATCTAAGGAGAAAAGCATCTTCTCCTTTCTTCAATTGCATCAGTATGTCTAAATAAAAATATAGCCTCTTCCCAAAGTGACTGTATTTTTAAAATCCTTAAAGTATCAGAGTTACATCACTACTACTCATGAAAGATAGACAGTACTTCACTGAAACAGTTAATTAGCTCATAAAAATGAAATCTTCTAAAAAGTAATTTTCTTTATTGACACCTAAAGGCTTTGTAAAGTCACAGACATCACTGAAACACAGTAATCACAGACAGTACTGAAAACTTGTGTATGGTGCCTCTGGGAAATTTTGCCATCTTAGACAGAGTGCACAGGGGAACAGAGATGTCCCTAAGGATAGGACTAAACTAAATTCCGAAGGAGTACAGGGAGTGGTCATTAACATAAAGCAGGATACTCTTTTCCAAAATGGAAACAATAGGACGATGACAACAAATTCCTCACCCTCTTGAGTCTTTCACTTCCCCATAGCAGTGTTGCAAACTGATCTGTCCTACTAATCAAGAACGCATGCTAGAATTATGAGGTAGTGTCACCTCTTATCTCAAAAAGATCAAAGTGCTACTATATTTACTGTTGGAAGCAATTATCCTAAGAATAAAACACAGCTTCCAAGCTTCTTATTGTTCCCCAAAGAACTTTATTACAAAGATTAGGTCATAATTATTATTATTAATATAATTATTATTACCATCAGTAGCCATATTTTTTCTTAGAACTAAAGTGAAATTAGCCCCTGAGACCTGAGTATCTCAGCAAAATCTTTCTTAATTCGGAAATATTCAGCTCTGCTGATCTTTGTTGTTGACATAACTTTATGTAATGTAAACTAAAGAGACTGTGATAAATTTTCCTTGAACATGCATTTAAATAAGCTCTAAAGTGATCCCTTGGGAAATGCAATCTGAAAATAAACTGAATATATGCTTAATAAATATGTACTCTAATACCTAATTGCAATCATCTTCCAAAAGGAACTTGTTAACTACCTATTGACATTCTGATAAGATACTCATTAATTATGGCATCATAAAAGTAAAACTACGAAATCATTTAAGAATTGCAGTTCAATACTCATATTTGTAAAACTTACCATCTGTTTCTTTCTTCGTCCTCCTTTTGGCTCCAGTGGCTCTGTTGGTCCCATCACAGGCCATGCCCTTCCACTTCCATCTGTTCTGACAAGGACCACTTGCTCATCTTCTTGACGGCTTGAAGCCTGTGTCAGGTTTTAAGACATATTTTAAAACAGATGGTACAGACAAGCCAAAATAAATACCTAATCCACATTAAATAAATGTTTAAAATCCTAAAGATTAAGTAACAGATTCTTTACATTTTGTGTGTTCAGTATAATTCAAAGTAGACAGTTTCACCTTAGTGAGGTATTCTTTTCACATTCAAAAAGAAAAAAGTATTAAAAATACATTCAATTAGTTAAATGCAGAGCTTTTCTTTCCAAAAGAACTGAGTTTGCATTGTTGTTTTTTTTCACATAAAGCTTTATCTCCAGAAGACACACAATGCTTCTGGAAGAGTTAAAAAAGATAATACTGACTTAATAAACACCACCATGATTATAATGCAGTGTTCCTGAAAACCATCTAAAAAGCTACACTCCATTACCACTTCTTTTGTGGATTGGGGGTGTGAAGAATGACCACCCTCACCTCTGTTCCCCAAAAAGTTACAGAACCTGTCTTCATGGAAAGTCCTTTATAGGGGCCCCACCTAATAGGGGGCCCCTATATAGATATAGGGGATAGATATATATATATATATATACACACAGAGGGAAAAAAAAAGGCAGAAATTCTTCACCAAAAAGTATGTATTTCACTTTCTAAAATATTAGGAATAATTTTTAAAATCATTTAAAAGCCTGTGAACTTCCTGATTATACTCCAAAGATGTTTAGGTAAATCAGTTGATTAAATTAGAGCACATAATGGGGTCACTACTTAATCAGATGATATTAGGACAGTCTTTGTCAAATCCTATAAACAACTTAATTAATCTCCATTTCAAGCTATTTTCTACCAAACTGCTTTCCACCTGCCATCCTTGCCTAAGGAAAGCTTGTCCCAGAAACCCAAATAAAGTTTGGAAAATCTGTAGATAGAGAAGTATACTTCAATAGCTTAATCACATTTTTCCAAGGAAAGTCATATG
>WBNO01014155.1:182567-239673 GCA_013400575.1 Peucedramus taeniatus
AAAAGCTGCCTGGGTAAGCCAGACCTCACTTTTCTGTAACACCAAAGACAAATCTCATTTTGCAAAGCAAGCCAAGATGTCCAGCACCACTTTGGCTCCAATAACAATATTGATATTTTCAGAGAATAAAACATTACTTATTTCCAGCATCAGCCAGACACATTTTATCTGGGTGTAACCTGAACCTCATCTGTTCCTTTTTCACAAGGCAAGGGCTTTTGTCCCTATTGGGAGGGGGAGAAAAGGTGGTTCATCCCAATAGGAGAAAAAGGCTGTGTGCATTCACCCCACACATGTCATGTGATAAAAAGGTCACAGCTGACTGAGACACAAACAGCCAGACTGGGGGGACCAGGTTTTACTATGCCATAAAACCTTACTCACAGCAGATAGGGAAAGCAAAGATGAAGTTAACATCAATAAGAATGTACCACAGGAAACTTCTCCAATGCTACAATTCCTTTAAAACTTGGGTGACTTCACAAGTTCGGAGGTTGAACACATAACAATAGATATTGCAGTGAAATCTCAAAAATCCAGAACATTGCTAATTAGTCTGAAATAATACAGACCTTTGTAAAGGAAAAATTCATCATACTCACATGACCAAGTAGGGATAAAAATCTCTCCCAAGAGGACGAGTCAAATCCACACAGTAGACCTTTTACAGTTTTCAGTGAATAATCTACTAAGTAGCCACTTCTGAAGGGTCCTGTTTATGTGGAATCCTCTGCCAGGAGCATCTTTCCAGTCATTCAGCTCCTTTTACCCACTGCCTGTACAGAGTCTCCAAAAGGATGCTAACTTCAGGTCTTTCCTTCCCCACACCTTTGTGTTACTCAGCCAAGAGAAGGATGAACTTTTCCATTCCCAGCCTCTAAACTCTAACCTCACTGTATACACGACTTTTAAAAAATACAAATCACTAAAATCAACTGTCATTATAATAGCAGTGCTTCAACAACTGCAAAGAACAGTAAATACCAGATTCTTATATCAACTTACAAACACTTAGTTCCGTTTAAAGACATCCATCCCAAAATTTGTCTTCACTAAAATTCTTAATACAGACATTTCAAAAAGGATGTCATTGATGTGCAGGCTGTTATTTTCTCAGAAGTTAATGGAGTTCACAAGGTGTTCTATATGTCAGACTTTCTTTGCCTTTGAAGAAAGGCTCTAAAGCAACAGTTGCATTTTCTTTTTTCTTCCCATTCCTGCATGTTTACACATGCAAGCAGCAGAAGAGTATCTTCTGGATCTGAACCATGGAATGAGTTAGGACAGGGACAGGGAATGGAGAGGGGAGCAAGAGATATAATACATATTGAATTCCTTGAGTCAGAACCCTACAGCTGGCAAGGTTTTGTCTGCTTTATGAGGGTTTGAGGTTTTTTCTCCCTAACTTCAAAGAATCCTGAGTCCGGACACAAAACATGTAATACTGACTATGACGTATTTAGATTTCATATTCCAGAGGGGGGGAAAAAAGGCAAAAAATTATAATAATTTTTAGCTTTAGAATACAAAGTACAAAAAAATAGAAGTGGTCCTTCAAAGAGAGATTAAAGGAAGCAGATAAAAGGATAAAATAATTATGGACAGTATGAAGACTAATGTGAAGTCATGTTAGAGACTAACAGCAAATGCATACCAGGAATCAAAATGAATCCAATGGATGCAAGCTGAACACGATTATTCAGAAAATTAAAGATGTTATTAGAGGTAAAGACAGCCTTCAGAACTCAAAACCCTATCTAAACAGAACTGACTTAAAAATACAGCATAACAGAAAGTTAATTGTATTCACGCATAAAACTGATTTTTAGGAGAATTTTACTAACAATAATTAGCAAAGCTATTTCTAAACACATCAGAAGCAAAAAGCTTTCTGGTAGAAAAAGATATTCAAGTGGTTACAGCATTCTCAGAAGGTGACATCTGAATAATATATTAATTAATTGCATTTTATTCAACAGTACTTTTTGAAATAAAAAAAGAAAAAAAAACTAGAACTTTAGAAATCATCTTTAAACTGAAATATCAGTAAAATGAGTTTTTTAAGTAAGTTGCCATGACGTAATGGTTTTCACTAGAGCTTCCAAAAAAGAATTCCAATATATAATGTCCACATCCTTCAGCATATACTATATCCCTTAAACAGGTCTCAGTACAAAAATAATGGAAAGCGGCCAATATAATAAAAAGCTTTAAAACGTGCCAAGGGCTGATCCTGGGAATCCTGGGGCAATGTATCTAACATTTGTAACAGACAAGTTCACACAAGTATAATAACAACTAGACTTCTTCTACACTTGAACAATTACATTATACTGAGAAAGAGCCCTTGCAGGAAAAATCCACCACTCACAGAAGTAACAGACTTTTTCAAAGGAGTGTGGCTATCAATCCAACTGCAAGAGTTACTTAATGTTCTCTTTTTATCTATAGATATTTTCTTTACACTTATATTCCTATGACTATATGACATGGTATAAGGTAATACAATGTGGTCACTGTGATACAATAAATACTCATTAATAATTATGATCAGATAAATAATATTTCTAGTAAGTACAACAATAAGTTTAAAAATATATATTAAACCACTTTTAATATACCTATTGTTAAATGTTAAAATTGAAACTGGAGTAGAAACAAAGAAGAAACAAAGAAAATCTTGTGATGATTGCTAAGCAAACAATATAATTTACAGTGTGAAATGAATAAAAATAAAGTCTATTTCCAGAATGAGAGAGGAATTGTTTGTTGCCATTAATTAAGGAACACGACTTTTTTCTTCAGGCCAATTAAATATGCAAAATACACAGTTGTTCTCACCAAATGTACAAACTGTGACACAGCAATTAACACTCAACTGAACAAAAAAAGCAGACAAGTCTGGTTTTGAAAGATAAAAGCTTTAAATTAAATACATAAATAAATAAGATACAGATCTGAATAAGAATTTTGAATTCTCCAGAGATTATCCCTGTTCCATAATCCAGCAGGAGGAAGTGGAAATCCTCTGCCACATCAGGTGCACAGCTTAATTTGAGGAACAGACACTGGAGGAGGTGAACAAATGGAGTAATCAGGCCAAGCATCTGAGAGAAGATCCACTCAATTAAAACTGTTTTTCAATGCTAATAGCCAAAGCTAAAGGGAACAAAATATATTTTAATAGTCAGTGTATTGTATGGTAGAGAACAACTAAAGCTAAAAAAAACCATTTTTTTAAATTATGAGCCAACAAAAAGCTGGATGCTGCATGATTTGAAAGCTTTCTGCACATGTTTACTGAGAGCTACATTCAAGTGGTACAAGCACTGTGTAATGAAGGAATGACAAAGGAACAGTCTTCAGCAAGGAACTAGCCTCTACAACCAAATGCTAGCTTTGTCAAATCAGATGCTGCATTAAGCATGCCACCTGTTTCCTTTCCCCTACAGTCTCTGGTGAATGGAAATGCTTTGAATATTGCCTTATTTCTCTATTGTAACAGTCTGTCCTCACGTTGTAGTATCAGTAAGTCTCTAAAAGATATCCATCTCAGAGTGCTGGACTCAGCTATTTCTTCCATCCACTGTCTCCTGTTCTCTTCCGTTTCTCCTCCTCCCATTCCAGTTACCCTTTTCTTAGGCTCTCAGCTTGCATTCACACATAATCACCAGTTACCAAAAGGATGGGTAAATCCCATGTAGAAAGAGCATCTGCGTCATTCAGTGCTGGCTATTCCTAAGGGCACCATGTCTCATATTCAGGAGTCGTTTGATTCTCTACCTGGAGTCCTCAGGTAACAGGTTTCAAAGCATCTAAGCTCCCCTTCAGGCTCTAACATTTTTTGTGAATAGTGGCACTGTAACCTTCAACGTAATGCTTATAAAAATCAGTAGGTTAACCATTCTCTATAGCAAGACTGAGGTTTGCGTCTCATAAGAAGAAGAAATTAAAATGGCCAGAGGCCTATAACAGCAGATCAGTATCTTTGATCTGGGTTTCTTAAAGCAGAAGAAAGATAAGACTAAGAGAATTAGCAGCATGAGGAAGGAAAGCAAAAGCAAACTTCTAAAAACTAGGTTAAAAATTTAGTATTTCAAGAAAGACTTCATAAATATATTAATGAGTCACTATTACACATTTAAAATGTGCTAACACAATTAATGGGATTTTTAAAAGGTTTTACAAGATCAGAAAGTTGGACTGTCATAATTAGGCCCTGGTGTTTAACACTGAAGAGAAGCATTAGAAAATCTAATGCAGGCTGCAACACAGAGGTGAGCTATTCTACAGAAGAGCATCTGTATCAGGTACCGCTTGGTTTGTGTGTAAAGCACTACACTAAAAACATCCCAAAAACTCCAAACCATGGAAAAGGATTAGGTCTCTATCCTTTTTTTTCTGCCAGTAAGTGAGTGACACCGGTTAATAATACAATAAGTAAAAAACTTCATTTATTCTTACTGATATAAAGTCAGTTGCCCCTTAAAATTCAGCAATTCTTTGTCCTTATATTACAAAAAGGTTATTTTGGCTAAAATGTTTATTACTCAGAATAAGCAGTTTATTAATCCTTATTAATCTCCTCTTTACAATGAATGCCTCTGATCAACCCTGCATGCAGAAATCTTTCTATTTCCACTCAGTACTTATTTTCTTAAAGCATCTTTAAGATAGGGAGATCAGAATATCATCTCTTGAGTAGAATGGCCACACACACAAATGTAAAGTCAAATTCAGTAAGAGTCATACTGCCAGCCTGTGGAAGTAAAACTGGAACTAGAAACATATAACTTAAAGCAACTTGTAATGTGTCTGTCCAGTGATGCATCTAGAAATGGAGAAAACTAAGGCAATGAAGTCTAACTTTAAAATAATACTGGATATCAGGAAGCCACATAGCCTTGAAAATACAACTTTAAAGAAAGCTCTAAATATTCCGTTTGATACTCTAAATTGTTAGCTACATTTTGAAATGGTTAGTCAGCCACATCAATGAGCCACTGGTATCAGTGTTCAGTAGGTACGAAACGTAAGAAAATTTGTAAAAACTGTAATGACTAGATGGCTTGTTTTTACAGCAAGAACATCTGACACAAAACATATATACTCAGACCATAAAAAATAGATGCAGCATGTTCGTTCTTAAGTCCACAGAATTCTATTTTATCAACTGATTTAACAGTGAAAGGGTAAATACAGAAGTAAAAATATGTAGAAATTTAACATGGTGTTGGGAGAAAAACACAGCCAGAAAAAATGGCATCATCAGTTACAAGTGCTGCATGGCACCTGAATATGGTTTTTCTCTCTGGTGTTAAAGCATACTTGGAAGTTTTTGTATTCTCAGTTTGAACTCTAGAAAGTTTTAGCCATTCTGCCGTTTTATACTTTTTAGATGCACTGAAATTGTAAGATATTTTACATCATTTACTTACTGATACAATTTTTCCAACATGTTTTAATTGCAAAAGCCAATTTCGTATAAATTACATTCAGGAAGATAAACCAATTTGTCTTAATATGTCTTTGTCTTAAATAATTGTGTAATCCACTCTTACTGACATCAACAAGAACGTTCAGGAAATAAACTAATCAATAACAGCAGACACCTATTATTTTTTAAAAGTATGCATTAATGATATGAAAGCTATTCTGCAGAAGTTTACCCCCTTCATTATTCCATTTTACACTTTGAGCTAGTCAAGTCTGTATGGAAAACACAAACTTCTGCTGGAGAAAGAATGGCACAGCCATCTTGCAGACAAGACTGAAGTGTGATGAAACAGCAGGAATCAGGAATTATGATGAGCTGAAAACATCTGAGAGTAAAGAGGCCATGAGCCATCTGTTGCTGTATCTCCCCACCATCTGAAGTTCCAAATAAAATCTCAGATTTCTACTGTGCATTTAGTGAGGATCTTTTATCCCCAGCCTTCTAGTTTTTACACAAGTGTCTCAGCTATACATTTATGCCAAGCAATTTAAAATAACTTTAAAAGGATTCTTTATATATGATAAGTTTATCCTACAGCTGTATTTAGGGCCTGCATTGGTTAAGTCAGAATGAAAGTTATGAAAATATATTATAGGTAAATTTTGACAACCAAATATTTTCATTGCAGAAAAATATCTGTGTTTATAGTCTCAATTCCCAAACCTAAAATTTAACAACCTGGCACACCTGTAATTTTGAATGTTAATTATGAGGGTGATTTGGCTTGTGCTTTCTTTGTGTTTGTTTAGCACTGGCTTGGTTTCTTTTTAAATAAACCCCCATACATCAGAAGCATTCTTTTCCTTCTTTCTTTCACTTCCTATTCTGAAGTACTAATCACTATCTAAATTTTACATGTACATACACATCTACACAAACACACATGTACACACACACCACCTTATTTTGAGATAACTGTCTCCAAGGAATCACTGCCATTTTTAAGCTATTTGTGAACAGGCCAATCTTGAAAACTTATGAAAAATAAACATACATTCTTGTTTTCCCTTTTATCATTACTGGAACCAAGAGAACATTATTTCAGGTTTGTTCCACATCTGATTCCTCTCAGCTACTCACTTCTAATGTCACATTGTTTACTTGTCTCAGGATAGTAACTGTGCAGCAAATAATTTCTCTGGATAAAGATCCAGTATGTTCCATCCTGTCTCTCCTAATGCAGAACCATATACAATGGGATGCAATGGATGCGATTTTATAGAATCAGAGAATATTAAGGGTTTATTCCCCTTAACCTCCTGCCATAGGCAGGGCCTCCCACTAGACCAGGCTGCTCAAGGCTTTGTCCAACCTGGCCTTGAACACTTCCAGGACTGGGGCATCCACAAGCGCCCTGGGCAACCTGTTCCAGTTTCTCACCACCCTCACAGTAAAAAAACTCTTTACGATATCTAACCTAAATTTTACCTCCTTTAATTTGCACCTATTACTCCTTGTCCTGCCATTACAGCTCCTAACAAAGAGTCCTTCTCTGGCTTCTCTGTAGGCTCCCTTCAGACAAGTAGCATTTGAAATTTAAGCCAAGGTGTTTTATTCAGTTTCTTTTCTAAAAACCAGTGCTAGTTCTTCAAAAAGAATTTTTAAAGTATTATTTATATTGAATTAGTTTCCCTAGAATTCTCCCTCAGTCTGGAGTCTAATGAATCTCAGGAATCCAAATTAAACACCAGACCTTAAATACATCAAAATTTGTGTTCAGATAGAAGGTGCTGGAAACATAATCAACCTTATTATTTATACTCAAGAAGAATAATTAAATAAAAATAGCAGAAGCACTTGAAGTACATGGACTTCTTAATATTATTAAGGTTTTCACTAAAAGAGGAGCCCCACCTATGCCATAAAACTCACTAAATTAGCTTTGCACTACAAATCTTCTCCACCTGAGATGCACTGGAGAAGCAATGGCCTGGAATCTGTTACTCTCACAGATGCAACAGGTAGCCTAGAAAAGGTTTTCTCCTTTAAAGCAGCATCATGTCAGCCATTGTAAAGTGAAATGCTGTGCCTGCCAAAATTCAAGAGCAGATATCTATGGATATCTTCTATGCCCAAGAGGCTTCACAGAAGCACTGAATACTCTTCAGCAGAAAAACACTCATACTAGACCAAAGGCTGAAGGACTTCCACGGAAAATTCAGTTATTCAAATTAAGATTTTCTGTGATTAAATAATTAATATTTTCCCTACATATTCTCAAATGCATAACAGAAAAGCCTATAGCTGTTGCTATTTTTCAGAACTCTCTTATTTTAAATAATCAGTGACACTATACCCTACCATGTTATTCTGCTTAAAGTAGCACCTTCCAGCATTCGTTCAATTTTGTATTGATTCTGTCTTTCAAATGCAATTCATCATTATTGAAAACTGTCTCTAGCACTTGCTCGGCAGAGACTACTTTCTGTTTCCTGCATACTAATTATGTTCTACGGAATACAGAAAAAAGCTTAGGGTTGAGAAGCTTTTCTTCTAAGCCATACTTCATTTGGGATTGAAAACAGTTTTAAAAGATGCATTCTCTTATACTATATTCATCCACCACCATGTTTTTGGACCAGATGTTCATGATAAGTCCCGTCCAAAGGATAATTCTATATTTTGCCTCTTCCTCATTTAAATTGTTACGTTCCAATTTTTGTAGTAGCAAAACCCTCTGCAAATTATGAGTTCCATAGGAGTGCTAATGTTCCAGATAGAGTTTGTTGAATAAAAATACTGAATAAAAGTATAAACTACATCAGTTGTGACTGGTACTGACAATGGCAGAGGTGACATCCTCATAATCAATGTAATAAAATCTAGGGTTGTGTAGCACTCTCAGAACAGAAATACAAACTGTATTTAAGAGGTAAACTATGAACACATAGAAGTTGTTTTCTAAATGCTGAAGTCTCCACAATTTTCTGCTGTCTCCTTATACTCAATAGGTATCATTTTCATCACCTATCCCAACTCAGAAACCCTACAGTACAGCAGCCTTCTCTTTACACAGTTTCACTAGGACTCAAAGTACAGCCTTGCTTTCTCAAAATGCCCATGACTAATTAGAAAATAAGCATCTGAAAAAAAGCATCATTTCATTCTATCCCAAATGAAATCAAAAGTTTTTTGATTTCCATTGATCCTGAAGGTTGCGTCCTGCTCAAACTTAAAGATAACACAAGCACAATCTAAATGTGGCTCAAGCATTTAACCACAATACCCATTAAGACCCCAAATTCCATTAACAGATAATTTAACCGTATTCATACTAAAATTTATATAGGGTTACATACTTAAGGCACCCTGCAGTGAACAACAGAGGGCTTCTACCCAAGCTGAGACTTGGTGAAATATATCAGCTGAGAAACACAATGTTTTTTAACTGCAAACATCAGTTTTTGAAAACTGTTCTTTACAACCACATTTTTGAGATTGCTTGGGGTAGAATTCTTGTCTAAGTCAAAAAAATTACAAAACTAGTCACTAAGTCACACTGTGAAAGCTATATTTGCCTCTACTCCCACTTACAAAAAAAATAAAATGATATAAAATTAAAACAGGATTTAAGCTAGCACTTTATAGTCCCTTTCAGTCTGTAGTTCCTTGATCACTTTAAGGCAGAATAAACCAGCACCACTATCAAAAGAATTGATCCTCTCCTCTGTAGAAACCCCAGCCATTCATATACCCCCATACACTAGTGTAAGTCTTCACTCAATCACACAGGGAACAGAATTGGGAAATTGATCCGTGTCCAATTAGTTAACGAAAAAAACTTCCTAGAGAGATGCATTCAAAATTGCCTTCACTGCTTCCTGATTTATCTCCCCAGCTCTCCCAACAGAAACTGAAATAAGGCAAAGTCACACTTTAGGACCACCCAGCATGACACTGGCCATGCTGCTCTGCAGAAGCAGAGACAGACCTGCGTGAAACACAATGCTTCATGTTTGTTACTGGTAATGGAGGCACAGCTATCAAAGTTTGGGATTAATACAATAATATCCATTTGGAAAACCATTTCTGTGGAAACTGCTTCAGGTACTGCACTTGGAATACAACTGGCTGAAGTGGCTGAGGCTGGCACTTGAGTGGTCTGCGCCACAGGAAGGCTGAGTCATGCAGAGCCAAACACCCCTTCAAAAATCACCTTCCTTTGTGTTATGGGATGGTTTCTGAACATCTGGGCTGTTGACACATAGTGCAACATAGCTGGGCCTTGGTACACAGAAATACCAAACACATCCTGCTTGTGTCCCACTAGTCAAAACCAATTCGAAGTTGTAAAAGAATACCCTGGTATCACAAAGACAGGGCTTAGGACAGAGCAACTGTAAGCTCTGATGGACTTCTGACACTCAAACACCACATAATACAGACTAGAAGAAGCCAGGAAAGAGGCACAGGCAAAGCATATTCATAAATATTTACATCTGGTATTTTTGCAATGACTGTTAGTTGTAAAAATGCTCTAATAAAAAATTAAGGTAAAAATCAGAGTATGGTTGAAGACAGGCCTGACCAAAATTGTTATCCATAAATTAGTACCTAACGTAAAGGTGTCCACCAACATTTCTGAGGCCCACCCACAACATGCTCTTTAATTCCCAATTTTAAAATCTGAATAGATTTTTTTCCTGTGTAATTACACAACTCCAATTTGCTTTATTTAGGGTTTTTTTTACATATATGAAAAACACGCCAAAGAACTGCACTTTAATGAAGCAGAGTCTACCTACACAGAGCTTCTATAATTTTGAATTCTTGTGAATTCAGGTGTGAGACTTAAATACTATTGTCACAAGGTAGTCAGGCAGAGACCACACATTGTAATGCAGTTTAGTTTGTCTTCTAAAGACTGGACAAATACTACTTGGAGTATAAGGTCTGACATGAAGCCTTTTAGGACAAAAAAAATGTTAGTGGCTTTTCAAACTCAACTCACCAGCACCTGAATTTTTACTGTGGAATTGGGGTCAAATTGAACAAGAACATTAGTTTTTGCCTAAAAGTTTCCTCTCTGTCATGAGGACAGAGCTCATAACTTAAGATATTAGCCCTGTTTCCTTATATCAGTGTTGGTACAGAAGAACCTTTCTTACGTTTCTTAAATTTCACCCTTCAAAAGGAATAAAATTTGAAGTGCCAGCTTCTTCAGAGACAGTAGTTATGTAACAGCAAGCACATACCAGTTTCATTTTTGATGGAAGATACATATCCTTGCTGAGAAAATATTATGAGTAAAAAAAAAAACCCATCGAATTTGCTGAAGTACCATGGAGAAAGTTTTGTTTATCAACAAAAAGTACAATTCAATTTGGACAGTCACTCACCTGAAGCCACACTTTGTAATGCTCCTAAGTACATCTGATGTTCTCTAATTCAGCTGCTATCTGTATCATAGCATTGTGTTATGCAAAGAAAATAAATATATTTTTCCACTTACCTCTCTGCCAGCCTTTGCTGGAATCTGTCCCTGAGTCTCTCTCAACTTGCGAGCACTGTCAAGTTCTGCTTGAAGCTCTGAAGCTAAATCCTTCAACAAAAGTGATATTACTCCATTAGTTTAACTATCTTAAACTTTTAGGAGATTTTTATATCAAAATGAACTATTCACTTTTTTTTTTGTGTTTTGATATAACATTTTAAACTCTAATGACACAAAATACTACAGAAAACGTCAATATAATTCACACAACTCTTTACAGGATATAACATGAGAAAAAAGTTCAGAATAGAGGCATCTGAAGTATAGGAACAAGTACTGCCATCAAAAGACCAGAAAATGTATTCTTAAGCATTATTAAGTTCTACTAATAAATGCTTTGCATAACTAAGCATAGGTATTACTTAATGTGTAGGAAGCTGAATAAGGAAGCCTGAACACATGATATCCTTGGTTTTTTTCTTGTACACACACACACATCCACACCTTTACACACATACATCAGCTCTATGCGTCTAGGGAAATGTCTCTCAGAAATTTTTGCTATGAAGTTTCACAGCTCTCTACATCCATGTCCAACTTCTGTGCTTCCGACCTTATTTCGAGAATTAAAATGCACAAGAGGTAGAAAATAAGAACTGTTTACAGTCTTGTGCAAATTGGTTTTGATGCTCCTGTGCTCCCTTAACATCTGCCTATTAACTAAATACAAGTATTTCAGAATATCTTGGGTTGCTAGGGATTGCCAGCCTATCAACCTATAAAGAATAGAACCATTTATACTCTAACCCCTCTGTCAGTTTCATTGATTGGACTCCAACCATCGTGTCCATACTCGCCGCCCCAAAATTAAGTCATTTGATCAACACCAGGCAGCAAATCAGTAACAAAAATAGATTCAGAATTAATTTGGCCCACATGGCCAACCTCGAGCTTCAGCCACCAGGACATGCTGTTATATAACCATCTGTTCTGATGTGTGGGGATGAACTTGCTTAAACAAGCTGCATTTTCAATCTGATTAGAGAAAGACCATGAAAAATATTTAAAATTACACAAGGCTATTATATATTATATATATTATATTAGCTATTTTATTATTTAAATTGCTGTTGCTTGGTTTTAGTTTGCTTTTTTTTTAAACTAGGTTGATTCAGAGTGCATATATAGAAAACTGTATATATAAAAATAAAAAAAAAATTGTAGTACTGGTTTCTGCCACATGATTTGGGTCAAAACATAACAAAATTATAGAATATTAAATGAATTACACTCTCCCCACAGAATACTTGTATATTTTTCATCAAATCACTAGCATTCAGTTCCCATCAGGTTGAAAAGAAAAAGGCCAGATTTGTGCCCAAAGTTTTGTTTAGGCAATGCTACTGAAGCTGAGCAATATCAGAAAAAAAGTTTACAAATTTTTGCTGCTTTCCATCAGTCTTTGGAAAACCTTCTCCTCCACAGTACTTTAGCAACGAGTGTATAGATAGCTTACACTACACCAGTCCCTCACAAACCTATCATAATTGCTTTCATAAACTTATTTTTCCTCACTAGTGTATGTTTTTCACTATTAACTAAGAAAACTAGAGATTAACATATGGACACATCTATTTAAATCTTTAACACTATACCTTAGTAGGAAATACATTGCTGCAACTTACTTTTAATTCACCTTTGAAGCTAGTAACATTTAAAATGGACAGGACTTCTAGATAAGGTATTGCTGTTCTAATGTTTAAAGCTACATACCTACATCTATGTCTAAAGTATGTGGAAAAAGAATTCATAACATAAAATTGGTTTGAAAAGAAAATATTTATAAAATGGACACCTTCTCCTAACAAAATTTGAATTATCTGATAGGGGCTTTAACAAGGATCAACACCATGTCCTAGTCCAGGAATAATGACAAAACATACTTTAATTTTCCACAAATCAAAGAATCAGTAGCTCTTGAGACATATTAATTTACCACTTGGAGACATAACATGTTTTATATATTACTATAAATAAATATTTATTTATTATTTCTTAAAGATGCAGATTTTGGTGCAAATATTATGTCACAAGAGGCAAACTAAACAGGTGCAGTAAAAACTAATCTTAAAAAATAAATACAAAAGCCCACAGTGATAGCATTTGCTTCTAAAAAATATGAAAATAGTTCCTTAGGAGCAGCCATTCAGAGCCAAACACTTGAAAAACACAGCTTAAAAACTAACAGACTCTGACCTTGTTATAACTGAAACTTCCAGACAGTACTACTGAAGGGAATTAACTCATTATAGCCATGTTTAATGTAATAAATAAAATACATAAACCTCCAAATTTAGTGTTGCACAAGAGTGTAATTCTTGTTCCTTTGGGTAGCTGGCTGAAACAAGCCATGTTTAATGTGCTGGAGCTGTTTCTCCCAGCTCCACAGACCAGCCTCAATCAGAGCACGACAACAAAGCACTCTACAGCTGCTCTCAGTGAAGAGCTGGCTGCAATGGCATATGCTATTCCTTTCAGTTTTACAATTTCCATACCACAATTAATAAGCCCCTTTATACAGCAGAGCTATGGACCGCAAGAACCTACTTGTGACAAAGCTGATGAAATAAGTTAAGCTCCAGACACTGCTTACCTTGTAACAAAGACAGGGAGCTTTGTAATTTTCATCTGCTCCCTTTTTTATAAAAAGGGCAGAGAACAACTGGTTTTAGATATGCTTCTTGTCCTAAAAAGCTCAGGGTCCCAAATCCTCTACTCTAGTCTATGAACTACTGTGTTTAAAAGAGAAATTACTGTAAAAGCAGTATCTTCAAATCCTACCGAATTTTGCAAGTCTTTATTCACTTGAATCAATACCCTTTAAAAAAAAAACACTCAATTAAATCACTGTGAGCTTTGAAAAAAAATTGCAGTAAATCATGACAGCTTTTCACAGTCATTACCGTGTCTCCCATGAGTTCTGCTTTCACAATCCTCGCTCCCAGCCTGTTCATCTCCTCTTCACTAAGGACTCGAGGCTGCTCATCCTTTGATGATCTGTAAAACACCAGCTGTATTAAAGCCACAGAAAAACAGTGCAGTATTCACCTGTGTAATTCAGTATGATAAGCCTACTATACTTGTACATATGTGTCTATTGGCAAAATAATTGAAAACGACATATTATAAACAGAAGTTGCCAAGGACTCTGAAACCAAAGACCTTGAATAAAATTTTTATGAGGTTTGTTTCCTTTAACTTTTGAGAACAACTCAAATGGAAAGCACTATCTATGAACACTATCCCAGCATGAAAAAACAGTCAAGAGTTAGCAGCAGGTATAAACAGGAAAAAAACAAGGGAAAGAGAAACAGAAAGTGTTATTTTAACCTACTCTAATTCTTCTTGCTGGCTTTGGCCACGCTTTTACTTCTCAGCTTCTGCAAAATCAGCCATTTCTGAGTCATTCTGTTTGTCAAATGGCCTTCCACCCCTTGAAGATTACTTATTTTCCCATATTTATCTGCTCACAGTACAATCTTTGAATCTGAATAAGTTATGGCTGATACAGAAGAGTTTCTATGGAAAATTAAATGGTACAATTTTAAAAATATGAAGTCCCCCAAGAGAAGCCACAGCTGGTAAGAAAGAGTATTATACCTTAATGTTAAGGTATAACTTAGCCTAAGACTTTTTATGATATGTATTAAATACAGATTCCAAGACATATTGCAAAGAGGCATCAAGTAAGTTTGGCCCTTGTTCTCTGACCCTAGGAAAGACAAAAATCAATTAACTCTAAAAGTAAAATACATAACACAAAAGATACATAAAAGTACACTTATGATATTGGCTCCTGCTGTTAGAGACAGAATTCACTCACTAACTGATATGGTTAAACCGTGTAGGATTTGAAGAGGGGGAAATCCTTGAAGATGGTGTCCTTTTTAAGCACCAGATCTCCCCAGTCCTGAGAAAATTACTGAAGTTGCTTTTCTTTATTTTCAAGATGCCCAAACCAAACCCCCCAAAACTCAGCAGAATTTACCTTAATTTCCCCAGACAAAAAATATTCAAAGATTAAGTTCCCACTGTTCCTTAAGCTGTATCCTTCAAAGCAAGGCAGACTGCTTCAGAAAAGGGAAAAAAGGTGTTTATTATCTCATATATGCTTTTTTTAATGATGCTAGTGCTTGAGTCATTGTCCGAACTTTTTGAGACTTGAGACATTGCTTTGATTTGCTTTTTATCTTGTCTCAAATTAAACTCTGAAGCAGTCACATTATTAAGTGTGACTTCCAGCAAACACTAGCTGATGGACTTTTCCTCTGGGGAGATCCCTTGGACATCCAATCAGCACTTTCAATTAACCTGTGTCAAAACTGTCCAAAACACTTTGATTTATAGGCTGAAGAGACTTCCTCTGTGCTTTAGAAAAGATAAAATTTAAAAGCCATACTTTCAGCATGAGATATGAGGAACTGAACCAGCAACACCTATCAATTCAAGCCTTCACCTCAAAGATTTACCTTTTGTGACTGACAACACTACCAAAAGAGTACATGTATTACAAGTCTTGAAACTTTAAGAAGAAAAAGAAAGCAGCAGCTTATAAATTATGCTCAACAGGTATCTACTGCACAAATCTAAACCTGAAACGTTCCAAAAGCCAGAATTTTCTAAAAAATACAATACAAAAACAAAAACCAAAAAAACCGTCTGACTGCAAGAAACAGGAAAAGAAGTTATTCACTATTTCAAAACACACAGAATCTCAGGAGTTAAAAAGCCATCTTAGAAGAACTTGGAAATAAGTAATGTCAATAAGCAGAGGCTATATAGTTTTGTAGGCCTAAGTAATTCCCACTTTACTAATGAGTCAGCTTAGTAATTGCATTGGCTAAGAAATATGATTAAAATATCAAAGAAGATGCACAATTGGGTTTAACAGCACCAGAACGGAAAACACATGCAAAAGAAAGTATCAGCTGAACAGTTTCTACATCTAGTTCTCTTCTGTGAGGAAAAGAATTATCTTTTCTTTCATAATAATTGAATTCTTTGAATTTGAGCAAGTAAACCACTTCCACACACAATCTCATTTCCCAAAAATTTGCAGCTTTGTCCAGTTACAATTACCATTGCACTTAGTAAATGTGGCATTTTAAAAAAGTTACTGGCTTTGTACCTGCAACTGAAAAAAGTGAATTACCATTATTTCACATTTAAAAAAAAAAAAAAAAAAACAAACCAAAAAGGACTGAAAAGAGTAGCTGCTTCTTTGAAGAAAACAATACTGAGGCAATGGCATCACTACCTTCTACTCAATGATTACATGTTCTGCTAGGTCTGGCTGGAGAGGATGGAATTTATTTTTTATACAGCAATGCGGTGGTGCATTTTCCTCCACATTGTGCCTAGCCCTCCCCTTCCCAGGCCAATCTGCAATCCCAGGAATTCCCATTATGCTTTGGCCTTTGTGGACCAATGAAGTATCCCTTGACTGCTGCAGGAACTCTTGCCAGGCTAAGGTGGGAGCACACTGTCCGCACCCGGAACTCCTGGTGCCTGCCACAGTGGGGAACAAAGGCAGAAATAGTCAGTCAGCCCCTGGCAGCCTCTGATCATTACTCATCTGAACCACAGCCTGAGTGGAACAGCACCATTGCTACTGGAACTTTCCAAATTCCAGTGTCTGTGCCGGACTGTGGACAGGATGTAAATTTACTGATGACTGCAGCCCAGCACGCTGCGACCCCACCAACAGCTGAGCTGTGTGAGACCCTCTGAGCTCTCCTTGACCACAGTGGGCTGTGCCAGCATCACCCTGAGCTGGACACCTCTCAGAACTCACCAGCTCCCCAGCTTGCAAGGATTAGAGCACCGTCACAGAAAGCTGAAACCCTCCACTCCTTGAGGCTCAACTCCTGCTTGCTGATAAATTCCAGTACATTTGAAGTATTTCACTGAACTCAAGAGGAACTCTTAACAGGTATTTTTATATATTCATTCACATATATTTTTATTATACATTTATACACTTCTATCCCTATATACCTCTTTTCATCTATGTGCATGCATGTGTGAATTACTGACACAATCTGAAAGAAAAGATTCATAGTAACAACCACACCAGTCAAATCACTATTCAACCAGCAAGCTGCTAACACTGGAGAACAGGAGGCCTTGAGCAGAGCAGAAGGTCAGTTCTCTACAACTTACTTGTCTGACCACCTCTCCTATTACTCTCCATTGTCTCTCACAAAAGCAAGTCATGGACAACTAAATTCCTGCTGCCTATTAAGTTTTTGTTTCCTTTTGTTTCCTAACCCACTCCTATTAATGCTTCCTCTTCACCACAGAAAACACACTTTCTATTAAATATCTTCTACTAATTTTCATATGCTACTACTTTAGCATATGAGCTCATCTCACAAGTGGCAAACCTATCCCTGCTGTATTAATTATTTCAGTTTTTAGTCAGCATTTTCTAACGTTTCAAGATTGTATTTTATAAATTCAATGACATTTAAGATATTTTGGAGGTTTTTTTTTGCCTAAGAGGCCAATTTTACTGCAGTGTGAACTAACATTAGAAAGAAGCAAAAAATAACTTATCATTAGCAATTCTCACCAAAAAAAATGTGCTGAGGAGACAGATCAGGTAGGGGGTGTTCACTACTTCTGCTTAACTTACTTCTTCTAGCTACCCTCAGCTGGAGGCTAAGACTCCTCCTCCAAACTAAAGAGATCTGATATAATCAATGCTTATAATGCCAAAAAGGAGATAGAGCTTTTGTTATATTTTGCCATGAAAAATACAGCAAATAAAAACCAAGTAAAGATGTTCTTAGAATACCTAGAGGATGATGTTTTACTGTCAGATAAAATTTGTTTCTTCTCAGGGGTATCACTTGCATGGTCCTGTTGCAACTTCTCTTTTTCATCACTTGGGGCTCTTTTCCAACTTTTGCCATCAATTTGTTCCCTAGTACCTGATGATTTTTGATCAGATTTTAATTTCTCATTGCTATCTTCTGTGTGTGTTTTGGTCCACAGTGCAGTATCCTCACTGGGTTTCTGGAAACGGTTGCTCAAAGAGCTGTGAGCTGAGTCCTTCTTGGAAGAAGACTGCTTTAACTTGGAGTCTCTGGGTGCACTGTAAGATGTTAAATCATCTTCAGAGGGTTTCAAAAATTTGTGTTTCAAGTTGCTTAGAGATGAACTCCTTTCCTGATTTTGTTTTTCACTGGAGTATTTTTCTGCTTTGGAGCTGTAGCCCCTTGATACTGAGTCCATGCTACTGCATCCACATTCCTGGTGTGCTCTTGACACCTCTCTTTTGTAACCCCTGTCATCCTGTGCCCACCCCTTGCTATATTTCTCCCTGGAATAGCCCCCAAACATGTGTCTGTCTCTATCATCTTCATCTCGTGTCGCCTTCTCAATATGCTGTTCTTTCTTGTCTTTCTTCTCTTTCTCTCTTTCTGAATAGTCAGTCTTCTTCCATCTTCCACTTCTATGATAGTCTTCTTTTTTGGATGCAGCTTTTTCAGCTTCTTCTAATCGCGACTGAAATACCTCCACTGACTAAAAGAAAAAACAAAAATGTCATACCACTTTTAAGGCCACGGGGTACTGTGTAAGTATTTCAAATTTGCTGTAAGATCCCATATATTAAAAACATTTAACAAGAAAGATATATAAAAGGCTGGGTAACTCTAAACCCTTCATCACTTGAGAGAAGCTTCAGGGGCTGTTTTTCCTGCTTCTTTTCACATGTTTTACCTTATACATTAAGTACTTGTGACTTTATATGAAAGTAGTCTTTTCCAAGCATCTATTAGTATGAAGAAAATTTAACTGATGACCCTTACCCCGTATCTCTCAGCTACAATTTCCTCAAAATTTCGCTTCTCTCTCTCAGCCTGCTCCTTCATCCTTTGGTATGATTTTCGCAGCCAACTTAATCCAGCATCTTCTACCACTGTAACTAAAGTAGAAAACAACAAGAGGTTGTAGTTTTACATCTCAAGTAATTATTCCTATTTAACCCTATTCTGTATGTGACATTAAAGCTTCACCCAAACTTACTGCAAAAGTTGAAGGAGTGAAAAAGAAAAACAGAATTAATATACAAATACAATTACATATTTTCATAAGTTAATGCTGGTTATACCTCAGCAATACCACTCATTTAATTTAAGCTTCTCTAGTTTATCACAAGCAGTTTCCAAGACAGGAGTGGCATATGAGAAGTTGTGGAGTTTCTTTATGACCTTAAAGAACCCTCCTGTCACTCCCACATTCTGTGTCCATTCTTGGTCCCTTACACACAAACAAGTGAATTCCCTTTCTCAGAAATTGAATGAGTAACCCACTGGTTCCCATGTGAGAAACTAGCAGTGGTCTTGACATTCTGAACACACACTCACTGATGCCTGTCAACTCTTACAGATCTCTGATCTCTGTGACTCCTAAAAGTGGGCACGAGGCTAATGGTTTCTGGGACAGACTGTCCACAGGGAAAGGCTCTCAAAAAGCACAGACCCCACTCTTCTCTGTTGACAGAATAAAAGGATCATTCTCACCACATAATAAATGTTTCATGACATTATGAAAAAGGTTTTAATTTCTGTGTTTGCTGGAAAGAGGCAGGATAACCTCAAGGTAAGGAAAAAAGTGAAAAGGCTACAGAAATACTATTTTTCACAAACTGCATCTGTAATGTAGTTCATTTTGTTGTGACTCAGACTTCTGTGGGTGAATACTTTTAACTGTAATTTGTGCAATGAAATGAAAGGAACCAAATGAGTTGACAACAATTTATCTTGTCTTGGTTAAATGATGCTTTTCTTTAATTAGTTCAAAATGGAGAATTTCTGTGAGGATATTGAAGGTCAAACCACTCAAGATGAAAACCCAGTGAAGAGAAATTATGCAAAACAACATACTATTATACTAACCCAATATTCACTATGGAATTTTCATCCAAATTTTATTTTATTATCTAGATTATTAATAATATATATATTATTCATAATCCTCTTACAACAACATTAAGAGTAGTAATTTGTTAGCAACACAGAGTCCAGAAACTGGACACAGAAATTTAAGATTATTACTGAAAGTTGCTCTTAACCTTTCTTAACTGAAGCCTCTTCATCCATCTCTGGCGGCAAACCTGTACCACCATCTTTCCAATAGGGATTGAGTTCTCTCTCAGACAGCATGGCCTAAAACAGAAATAATTTAAATGTCTGCATAGCATATGGTTTGTATTTTATAGAATATCTGATAACTTTTGAGAGACTTGTGTGTAAAGTGATATATTATCAATTCATCACCACCACTTTCATGGTCTAAGCATCTGTTGTACACACTGCTTTGGGTACCAAAGAAAAAGCAGACACTCTGGTGCAGAAAACAGAGGAGCATCAACCTGCATGGACAGCAAGTAGTTGGGTGGGAGAGTCTATAAAAATCATTCTTTTCTAAGATTAAGAATACATCTAAATTATGATTAAGCATACAATATATATGCTAACATTCTGGTGACTTAAGATATCCACATTAAATGGTCCTCCAACAGCCCTGCAATAAAGTTCTGGGAAAAAAATCGTGGAGAAAAAAAATTTTAAAATATTAATCCCTTGTCTGAAGACAATAACCAATGCACTGCATACTACACAAAAACAGTGATCCAGGTCAGTCTGGTTCCCAAACACAACAGCTACCTGGGAAACCTAATGGCAAGAAAGAGCCTGCTGTGAGATGTGAGGACAAAGAAACATTAGCTAGTGATCCATCACTACATTTTCAGATCAGACTACATAGCATTTAACAACGTAAATGAACAAATGAAGGAGCCATCAACTGTATATAAAAAGAGTTAATTCAGTGACAGCAATCCTTTCTCCAGCCAGACCCTGAGTCACCCATGTGTTCACCAACAAGTGAGACATGAAAAGCCTCTGTACCCTACACTTAAATACAGTAACTTAAGTAAGCTTTTATCACACTAAACAACAGTGCTCCTTTCACACACCATGGAGAAGGCCAGACCAACAGTCTGTCATTGTTACTAACACAACTTAGTACTACCAAAAGTAGCTTTCTCCTTACCTAGAAGTTAAAATGCTTTTCTCCACAAGCCTGATGTACGAAGCCTTCCATCCAAAGAGACCAATTTAATTAAAATCATTATCACATCAGGCATTAGTTTTAATAACAATAAAGACTTACATATTTGAACCAATTAATTATTTTATTCATCACACTAAATTAGTAAAAGGTAGAAAAAAATTAAGATATTAATTCCTCCTACCTGCTCAAGTTCTTGAGCTTTCTGCCGTTCCAATACTTTATTTTTGTGTCTTTCACCTTTGACAGCTGCTACTGATGTTGTTTTCAATGACATGAAGTTTAAATTCATCCATTCTTCTCTCTTTAAAATAAATACAAAGAATCAGTATTCACAATTCCAACAAAAACATGGCTTATGTGCCAAACCAAAGCAGTGCGACTACTGACAAATGTTGCTGACAATAAACAGTATAGATTCTACAAACATATATGAAATACTTCAATGAAAAGAAAATATCATTTTAAAACCTCTTATCTTCCAATTTTTTAATACTTAAATAAATTTAATGTCTCCTTGTAATATGAAATACATATTTACAATGGTATTTAAGACATTAGTAAACATGCAGATTGTACAGACCGCTAATCATTAGCATAAACAAATACTGTACATCTCATTTAGCTAATTCTAATCTCATGATCTCTTACATCTCTTCTAGTGTATACAAAATCTGTAATCAGTATCTGAGCATAGCTCATACCTCAGATATCCAGGCACTACTCAAACTTAACAGTTATTCATCTAAATTCTGTGAACTGTACCCACGACAGCAGCTAGAAAACTGCATTTACAAAACCTAAGTCAGACCAAGGAGATTTTAAAAATGAGGACTAGGCTAAAGAAAAGCAGCATATTAAACATTAAAAATTAACATATTAGATGTATCTACTACCTTTATACTGGTTAAAACATGAAGCCTCAAAAGCAAGCAGTGACATACACATTGTAAGCAATTACTCTATAAAGGCAAGTATGTAGAGCAATTCTGTAATTCTAGTATAGCAACCCAAATGACCGGATTGCATCTATTTTGAAACATGTCCTTACAGAAGAATCTTCCTATCTTCAACAGAGTTCAAGATTGAGTTGTCAATCTGAACAGATGCCATACGTCACTTTGTTATTTAAAAATTGTTAGGCAACATGCCAGAGACTTTCAGAGGTGAAACACAACATTCCATTTCTCAGATGTCTTCCAAAAAAGAGAAGGAACTGAAAAATTATCTATCTTCAAATGACTCAATAATATCTATGTCCACATCAGCAAGCAATGTGCATCAAAAAATCTGGATGTGCACGGGACCTCTGGGAGCCATCTGGCCCAAACCCCCACTCAAGCAGGGTCACCAAGGGCCACCTGCTGATTTATTCAACTGCAGAACAGCCACCAAAATTATGAAGAAAAAAGTAACATGTCTAGTCAAGACCTTTAAGATGATGTCCTCAAGAAAATCAAACTAACTCGTAAGAGCCTCAAAACCTGATAGGAGTTGCTGCTAGGTAACATTAAGACTAGTGCCTTGTTAAACACTCAGAACCATTAGGTAGAGAAGTCTTCCAATCAATGAAAAGTAGCATTTACCCAGCTAAACAAAGACATTTGTCTGTAAAATAGGTTTTGCTCAACACTCTGCAAAAGAGCTCCCAAGAAACCTAAGCATGTTTCATAAGCTGAATTTATTTCTGGAGTAGCTGTGAGCCTGCCCACCTGCAGGGAAGGTTCTTTAGCAGCATCTGGTTGCTTGTTGACCTTCCAAGCCTCTTCTGTGTCATCTGACTGTGACACATTTGACTCAACCCATTCAACTGAAGAATCCTAAAAAGAGAGTTTAACGTAAAGAATAAAAATTATACCTTAACACACTACTTGATAACATGCAATACTTAGCAATTATATAGATAATCAAAATAAATGCTGATTAGCATTACTAATATAATACTGTTTAATATTTAAAAACACTGATAATGATGCCAGAATATTAATATTCCCATAGGAGATTGTTCCATTTTGATCAAAACATTTCACTTTATGAGCACATCACAGTATGCAACACTACCTCATACTGGCAGCTTATTGTGTACCTCTACTAAAAGTAAAACAGAATAAAAACAAAATCAACAAAAACAAAATTTTAAAAAATCTAAATGCATTACTAAGTATGTTTCATATTTAAGAAGTTAGATCAGTTACACAGCACAATATAAAGCCTGGTACATGCTATTGCCTGCTATTTTTGTATCCAGCTTCCTACACTTGCACTTGCAAAGAGCGTACAGACATTTTTCACTTGAATCCAATAGGACTGCATTGAAAAGAGTTTCTCTGCTATTCACATGGACCTGTCTTACGACTAAAAGACTTTGGATGGAAGTTACAGCCAGGACTGTGTTGCATCCTAGGAGTCCCTGTTGTGATTTGAAGGGTTTTGGTGACTCCCATGGGGAATGTGGGACATTAGTGCCTTTGGTTACTTCTCACACTGATATTATAGTTTATCTCTGGTATTAACCCCTGAAAAATAAGTCTCATTATAATGGATATTCCTTCACTCCATAAAAGCAACTCTGAAAATTAAAACTAACAGTGCCAGCTGACTTGCACCAAAAATTCTGGGAAGATGCTTTCCTCAATGTGGCCAGAAGGCAGAACCCAGATTTCAAATGCAGTCTCCGCACTGTTTTGCCAGAGTGCCCTGCCATGTGAAGGCATGTCCTTACAGATTGAAATGTACAAGTCCTTCAGACCCATGTACAACTCCCATGTTGTCAGGAGCGTCCATGGTTGAACATCTGTGGAAAAAGGCAGAGGTAATTCATGCTTACAATCAAGATCAATTATTTGAAATTTTAGACACATCTATCACATACCACAGACTACAGGATATCTATGAAATTTTCCTCTCTATATCAGTATCAGTTTTTCATTTTCTCTCTGCTGAAAAACTGTAACTCCCTTAGTTCCTAATGAGTGAATTTAATATCATAAAATTCACAAGCACTCACGTAACAGCCTATTTTAAATTGATTAAATACTCAGTACATTAAAACTGACAAATTTTGCCACAATTTTTCCTAACAGAAAATGATAACAATGAGCCTTAATCTTACTAACCATGCATACCCACAGGGACTAAAATGGTTCAAGTTTTAAGACTGTAATTTGAATTATTTTTAAATTTCTTACTTACGGAAGAACTATCAAGTAAGTCATCCTTCTTTTCAGATTTCTGTTTCTTACTTTTCTTCTTTTCCTTCTTAGCTTTTTTGGAATGTTTATCCTTTTTCTTTTTTTTCTGCACAGAACGTTCCTACAAGTAAACATTTGTAAACGAGATCCAGTAAAGTAATCATCCATAGACAAAAAAAAAAAATCAAAACCTACTAACCAAACCTCACTGAAGAAAGGTAAAACACACACAGAAATACATTTTCTTTTTATTACCCTCCCTCTCTTCTATGGGGGAGGGCTGGGGGGATAGGGGCAGGGAGGGGATACCTCACATCCATGATCAATTTTTCTTCTCCCTCTCAGTATCTTTTCCATTGGAACTAAGGCACTACAACTAAACAGATAATATCTACTACACTCCATTTATTTTGGTCAAACCAATTTGTTCAGGTATCACTACATTATCAATACACATCTTTCCACTGTTGAAATATCTGCACATTAAGAGGACATGATATTCAAAGGCTCCATTAAGGCTTCTCCTGTGAATGACTACAAATGACACTGCTATGAAGCCTTGAATCCCCCAGATTTCTTCCCAGGGGACTATCATTGTCTGATAGCACTTCCTTTTTCTGCATTTGGTAGAAAGTAAAGCTGGAATTGAATGACAGAATTTTTTCCTCTTGGCAAATAAAAGATAATGTCTACCTTAAAAAAAACTAAAAGCATAAAGAAATCAGAAACGGGGATGCGTTTAAAGATCATCTTAAAGCCCACAAAGTCTTCTGTTCATACAAACATTCCGTAAAGGTAACAACCCAATTTAATTTTTTACAATTTTGTCACCTTTTCCAGTGGTTCCACACATTCATTCACATCAGCAGGCATCCATGTATCTTCACCTCGCAGATCCTTTAGCAGCTTGCAATTCTCCTTCTTTTCGTAACTAATTTTGGCCTAAGATGAACAGAGAAGAAAAATAATCAGGTGGAGCTCAGTAGCATTTCCATACACAATGTTGAGAACTGCATTTCAGGCTTCAGAATATTCCTCCCTTTCTAGTTATGGAAGTCAAACTAGAAATACTTTACTACTTCTTCTGAAAAAATAACCATCACTGCAAACAGTTTCAATTCCTAAAAAGGATTTTCATAAGCCATATCAATAAAATATTTTTTTTCAGTCTCTGAAGTTCACTCTGTTATGTTCAGCATAAACATGACTTTCAGAAGCAAGTTTACTTAAGAATAACTTGTCTTTAAGAAATTTTTTATCCCATATATCATATGCCACATATCACCGTACCCTGATTAAACAGGAGGAAAGTTATTTTATATTATTATAACCCTAATTTTGTGTTAGTTAAGTCTTGTAAATTTCAACATGCTTTTGGATTTTTATTTATTTGGGGGGTTTATTTTAAAATAACTAAAATCAAAACAAAAACTAACGGTAGAGTTTGAAATTCTTATCCTTAAACACCAACTTTTACTAAAAAGTGTTGTCAAATATAAGCCAAGAAAACACATACAAGTTTAAGAAACACTAATATTTAAAACAAACAAATAAAGTCACAGGAGACTGGACAACAGTTGAAGTCTTTCCTCCTGGCCAGCTATTAGTTCTCTAGATCCAAGCCTGTGCACTGCACAAGACAGTAACCACCCCACCACAGGGCAGTTTCTCTTTTTTTGATATAGCCAAGAGGAAAATCTACAGCTTTTGTCCTGACAGAAAGCAATGCTTGCAGGAAGATGACCAATACACTATAAGGCTTCAAAAGAACAGAAATACATGCTAAAAATATAAGATTAAAGTGCGTTTTTTTAAAAGTAGTAACTCACAAGATAGGACTGCTGTTATGTTTTTGAAAGTGGCACAACACAATTAACTCAAAAAAAAAAAAAAGACCACTACATATCTGCACCCAAACAAAACACCCTTTTAAACATTCACTGCCTACTTTCTTAGCAGCTCCATGTAACAAACTTTCTAATGCACTTAAATGCAAGCAAAGCAAGGCTGCTGCCCAGACATCTTGATTTTAAACAACGGAATACTGTAAAACAAACAAAAAATAGTACAAATCAGCTTGAAAAAAGAGGCCATTCTAGGGACTTCCATCTCTAGAATGAAGCTGTCAGTCTACAAAGGTGAATGCTACCTCTTAAAATTCAAAAGGTAGGCATAAAGAAAGAGTTAGGAACACATTCAGACATCTATTCCAACATCAAAATGTTTTCTAGTTTATAAGTAAACAAAGTAACAAAAGAATGAGCAGGACTACAATTCAGTGAGAGTGAACTAGCTGTTAAGTACAGCATAGCATCACTAAAACCACCCAGGACTCAAAAAAATGCAGGCATGTTTCCTGCAACTTCTCCATCATACAGAGAGGTAATCCTGGCCACCCTAAGACATCTGGGACAATACCCTTGAAAATTCATGCAAAAATATATCAGACTGATATATTCTCTTCCAGTCCATGTAGACAATGATGGCCCTTTTGTATTAAAAATATGCTCTTCTGACTAAAACAAAGTAACGAATTACACCACATTTTTGGACAAGTGAAGGATAATAACCTCAGCTTTGCAACTCACAAAATGTCTACAAGCCACATACTCCAAATTTAAGCTTATAACTGGACAGAGATGAAACAGTGGAGTGGGAACCCCAATATAGTTCTAGATGGGGAAAAAAAAACAAACCCTGACTCCAAGCTTGTTCACTCCACAAGCAAACACAAAACAAGTTGCCAAAATATAGATTGAAAAAAGGGCAGGTTTTCCTGCATATTCCATTTCAATTTTGGTTGAGAAAGAACTGCAGCTGGAGTCAACAGCTCCCTTCCACCCTTTTTGCAGTTCTCCAGCCCATAAATGTATAAATGCCACAAACAAAGACCATTCAAGACCAGCTTGTCAACATGTCTTCATTGTAGATGTTTTCTGCCTGTCATGGAAGATTTAGCCTCTTATCATTTCCTATAATAACAAGTATATTTTAAATAACATTACTATTTTCTTCATGCTGCCAAAGTTACAAATAAACATTGCATAAAATGAGGTAATAAGTAAGGCACAAACTGAGTTTTTATACTTTTTATTAGATCTAAAAATAAACAGAAGAAATGAAGGCAAGTATTTAAGTAATTGAGATACATCATTCTAATGAAAGAGGTGGATCATCATTTTGGCTGAAGTACACAAATACTCATTTAGAACACAGATTGACCAGAAATCATCATCAGACTACAGATTGCTGTCTCCTGAATACTAAATGAAAGAGGATTGGGCAAGATAAATGTGTAGCAGCAGAGTGACCACCAGCCTGGTAAAAAGAGAAAGACACAAACAAAAGCATTGGATGTAAGTTTGTGTCTCCTATACAAGGATACAAAATGTAGAAGATTCTTAACAATATATCTATGCGAGATAAAATGAAAAGAAAAAAAGAGAAAAGAGAAAAAAATAAGAATGCTGCCTAGAGATCTAAAAATATGAAATACCTAAATTATCATTTTAACACAAGACTAGAAAGTTAGCAGCAATACCCTCTAAATCTTTCTGTCTCTACAATCTAGCTCCCTCAAATTACAATATTCAATTTTTATTGTTCATGATCCTTTCCCCTCACACACAACACAATTACTTCAAGTGGAAGTGAGGCAGAAAATCTGCCTACCTACTTCATTAGCTTCAAAACTTACCTTCATATTCTACTTTTCTTTTCAAAAGCTGCAGGGCTTACTAGTATGTCATAAATGTAAAAAAGAAAGGCAAACTAATTAATTCTCCTGTCAGACTTACCATTCTATCTATGAGGACCAAGTCTAATAGTTTCACACCTGTCAACCTACAGGAGTCCAAGCATTTAATTCACATTAAGGTTCATTAATACTTACAATACCACAGGAATATCCAGTAATTTATACTTTTCCCCTTTACAAATGAGGTAGATTTTAGGTCATCACAGCAATACTTTTCAGTTTTTTCTCAATAAATAGTGGATGATACATTTCTGAAATACCTCTGTTTCAAAAGTAATACTTTAGTTATGCAAATGCCTGTGCATGAACACATGAACACATTATGAGCAACAACCTCTCAAAGAAGGACAAGCATCATGCTACATTACATACTTCTCCTAATAAACCCTAACACCCTAATAAAATTGCTCATGGTCTCCTTTGCAACAAAAACAAGGTGAAGTCTAAGGGTGGCAAGACACTCTGCAAGGTCTGTTGTTAAGGTGCTATAAAAATAGTAATTATTCTACAGCATTATGTCAGCAATGTTTGGCATGGTTGAAGAGAGCCAAATTTTACAGAGTTTACCACAAGTAGGCGAAAGGGGTTTGAATTTCACTGATCCAGTTGAATGTGGGAGGAAACCAAGTTCAGGGAAAGTGCTTTCTGGTTTCCATCAAGCGGGTCATTAAGGCCAGCCCACCCAGTAGCTGACAATACAACCTACTAAATGAATAAAATTTGCTCCAAAGCAGCCTGTAATACACTGCAGATGCAAAATTCAAAAGCTATAAAAATTACATCATGCCAACCAGGAAGAAGCAGAAAAGATCAAAGACACTGCCAACAGCCAAGTTATAGGTCACACAGTAAACGGAGCTTGTTACACAACAGTCCCTCAAGAATGTCCAGAAGGGATAGAGGGATGAGGCAAAAATTCCCTCCCCAGCTCACAGAAACCCTGACCAACACTCCTTCCTGACCTCAACTCTATTTACTGTCTCAGCTCTCATGAAGGCCAGAGAAAGTTTTCCATACCACTACAAAGACCGTACAATTTTCCACCTACAACTGTGGTCAACCTCTAGTTTTTTAAATTATAATCAATCCCCATGACTCCACAGTCAACTTCTTCACCCAAAAGAAGAAAGACTCCTTTTTCCTCCACAAGCAATCAGAAGATAATCTACAGCACATCAGGTCATTACAGTATGACAAAAACATTCAATAGAGAGAGCACCAGCTACGCTGCTGTCCTGGCCACTGAAGGGCAGGGCTCCATCCCACACCTCTCCTCTCTGCACTGCCCCTCCACATGATCCCATCACCTTACCCATCCAGGCCTGCTCCTGCACTCCAGTCTCAGGCAAAGTCACTTCCAGGACCACCCTGACACAAAATAAATCCCATCAAAAGAACGATGCAGCTTCCTGCACAATAAGCTTACAAGTTGCCACTTTATCAAGGTCATCAAGGCTCAAGGAACAAAGGGGTAAAGTGGACTTAGGGGAAAAGAAGCGTGGAAAAAACTTCTTTTCAGCAACAGCTTTCTGTTAGCAAAGGTCAAAAAATCTAACACCTCGCCAGTCTTTCAGACACCAAGATAAGGCATTCAAAATATCTACAATGAGCTTTTCTAATTTCAGGATCGTCTCCCATGCTATCATACAACATCATACATCATACAACATCATACATCATACCCCACTATTTAAACTGTTTTCATGATAATCAACTATCAGAAAGGTTGTTGTGCCATGTATTACCCTCCCACTTTTCCTCATCACCTCAAAGCTCAGGGACAGAGAGCCCTGGTTACGTGAGTGTAACCTCCAGGGAACTTGAACATACCCTTCTTTGCAGCTCTGATGCTTTTCTACCAATTCTCTGTTTGAATGACACACTTATTTTCGTGAATGCTTAGATTATTTTCCAAGTCTCAATATTCCAATTATTGCTACATCCACAAAAATTTCCCAAGGAGGACAACAGTGGAAACGAAAGACAAAAAAGAGCTTAGCTTCCAGCTAAGCAACTTGGCAACTTGCAACTGAGTCAGAGAGCTGCCTGCACCACCACCTCCTCCAGACACAGCTTTGCCAACTGGAAATGTCTCCACTCATGTAATTTTCACCTGCCAAAAGGCACAGAAGAAAGGTCACTGAAGCAACTATCACTTCAATCATTTAAGCTTCTTGTGATCAATAATCAAAAGTCAGATGTGATTTAAAGAGCAGGCTACAGGAGGTGTCAGCCTTCAGTAAGAAACACCTGGGAGGAAGCAGAGGTTCTGCTGGTACACATGCAGACACAACAGATAACTGGAAGCTATCACTGCTAGGAAACTGTAAATAGGTATTTCTTGTTAATGTGACATCTGCCTTCATCACTGACCTTCAAAAATGACCTGTCTGTTCAAAGACATTGCTTGCAAAAATGCAGAGAGGTGCTTTGACAGAAATCCAAAAATCATTTGTGAAAAGGCAGTATTCATTTCTCACTACTATTACTCTTCTAATACCCCAGATTTAAGTGCTGAAGTGATTATTTCCTCTGGCAGATAGAGTTGGGGATTTACCACTTCATGAAGGATTTAAAAGGGAAAGAACAAAAAGGAAGTGTTTACTGCTACACAGAAACAACTACAACCCCTAACAGAGATATGTTTTGCTACTAATTTCTGCCTAAGGAGAGATTTCTGTAATTTTCCACTGAAAACTGCAATGTAAAATACTGCCGAGCACTCTATCACCTCAGCAAATACTGATCACTGCAGAAAGCCAACTGTTACGCTTTTAGGAGGAAATCCTTGGGAAAATATCTAGGAAGAAATACATACTTCACCAGCAAAACTGGCTGATTTCACAGCTTCTTTAGAGCTCTGATACTGTGAACTCAGTGATACTGTTACACACTGTTTATTGTTTGCTTTTCTTTAATTTTAAGTTGTATTTTCAAAGAAATTAAAACAAAAAATGTAAACCAAAAATTAAAGGAAGAAGTCTAATCAAAAGCATCAAATAAGAAGTTTCCAAAAATAATGGCTTGCAAATCTCAAATAATTTTTTGAGAAATATAAATAATTTTCAGAAATATAAGTAAGTAAAATCAAACACACAATTTCCTGTTTGTGCAATTAACTTATTTTATGGTATCAATTTATTTTCATTTTTTCATTAATATACATTATTTGATCGAGGTCTTATTTATCTACACTCAACTTCCAATATGTCAGTAATCCTTAACACTAAAAGGAAGGATTTTCTGCGTAAGGAATGGCCAAATCACATCACTCTCAGAGGCCGAAGAGTAAAAGACTCAAAGTCCATGGAAAAAACCCCAAGTAACAGAAGAGCAATTCTAAAATACAAAAATACCATACGAAACAACAGAATAGTTGCTAGCAAGAATAATCCAAAATTTGAAGGCTTGATAAGAAGTGTTCATGTCTAGGAAAAAACTCTGCACTTACTACAACACCCATCAGATTAATTTTTTTGCTGTAAACTTGTAAACCAAAATAGCAGTGTCATGAACGATCATGCTCATCAAAACAAGATGCTATTTCTGAAGCTTTCTAATGATTTGCATGTCAACACTTAATTATTTAATTACAGATCATTATCATAAACATTATCAGCCACTGGGTTTTATCAGTGCAGTTTGGAAGACAGAATACACAAATAAAAGAATATACTTCCAAGATTTAAAAGAGAAATCTCAATCAATGAATTGTGTGGCATTTTGGTTCATCAAAACAAGTTCAATATTTCGTAAGAAAAAGCTCCTTAAGGTGAGTTGACTGAACATATCATCTTTCCAGAAACAGATCTACTAAAGTACAGTTATTTCTGCAAATTTCTTATATTACCAGAAGCAATGACTACTAAGCTTTCCAACTGTCTTTCCTAAAGTAAAGGGCTTCCAGGATTACAATCACCAAATAACTGTCTTGACTGTGTTAACCAGCTGTGATAAGTTCCTGCTAATCTCTGGCTGCCTTTCTAAGCAAGATAATCAAAACACATTGAAAAAAAAAAGTGTTGCAACAGTTTTCTCCCAGTTCTGTTCACAGAATCATAAAATATCCTGAGCTGGAAGGAAGGACCTACAAGGATCATCAATGTCCAACTGCTGGCCCTGCAAAAGACACCCCAAGGGTCACACTGTGTGCTTGAGAGCATTGTCCAAATACTTCTTGAACTCTGCCAGGCTGGTGCTGTGACCCCTTCCCTGGGGAGCTTGTTCCAGTGCCCAACCACCCTCTGGGTGAAGAACCTTTTCAAAATACCCAACCTAAACCTCCCTTGACAACTTTAGGCCATTCCCTCAGATCCTATCACTGGCATCACAGAGAAGAGACCAGTGTCTGCCCCTCCTCTTCCCCTCACAAAGAAGCTGCAGACCATGATGAGGTCTCACCTGAGTCTCCTCTTCTCTACACTGAACCGGCCCAGTGACCTTGGTCAGTCCTCATATGCCTGCAAGCTCTAAGCTCTCCACTGTATTTGTTGCCCTCCTTTGGACACGAGAGAGTCTAGTTTAATGTCTTTTTTATATTGTAGCACCCAGAACTGCCCCCAGACCTCGAGGTGAGGCCGCCCCAGTGCAGAGCAGAGCAGGACAATCCCCTCACTGGACTGCCTGGCTGTTCTACTGCAGCAGGTAGTCCAGCCATAATCCAAGTAAAGCAGAGAAAGTCAATACACTTAGGACATTAATCTGTTCTCACACAGGCAGCAACAAGTCCATTTATGAAAAGCAGACAGCAGAGTATTGACATGGCAACTATGACATCCTCACACTTCCACATTATAAAATGCTAAATTGACTTTTCACAGACATAACAGAGTATTTACCAGAGAAGTCTTAAAAATGTTGCCCTTTTATATACCTATATTAGGTTATTTGATCCATCAATGGGAAGAGGAAACATGAAATGAGTTTTTTTTTTAAAATAAAGCTTCATTCCTAAATTTCCCTATCAGCCAAATAAGCAATAAAGGAATCTCTACATCTTCCTTTGGCCCACATGGACTTGTATACAATAAAATGCTTATGATACACTTCTGGTAAAACATTCTAAAACTTTGGTAAAGAAAAGGGGGGGGGGGGGGGGNCCTCTCCTTATTTCAACTTTCTGTTCTTATTGCAAGGAAAAGACACAGTTCAAGGACATGGATAAGATGATGAACAGCAATTCCACAAGCAACAGCAAAGAAAACCATTTGATCATTAATGTATGTTTCAGTATTACCCCAATGCACCCAAGAGAATCTTTGAAAATCCAAGAATCTGACTTAACTTTAGGTTGCTTTGAAGTGAAAACATAACAATGTGGAAATATAGCACAGACTCTACACTGTGATTTTCAGTAAGAAGTTGAAAAGCCACACTGGGGAAGTTTCTCATCAGCCATACAGAGACCAAGCATCTCTAATGGTTTACTTCTGCAGAAAACAACGTCATTGTCTCCACATCCATTCCTACACTCTACAAAAAATGGACTTGAAGAATCATAGTGGCTAGTGTTTCACAAATTATACTCCATTCTGTTTACCTGTACTGGATTTCTCAGTGCTGTGACATTATCAGAACTGAGAATCTAAGCTAGTATACCAACTAAAAAATGTCCTGCAAAGGCCAGGGAAGCTGAAGTGTATACAGGCTGAAGTTCAAAATTACCCATCTCCAAAATATTCCTGCATCCTCCAACAATTTGAGACTCAACAACTTTTCAATCAACAGCTTCCAACATATATTTTACATTTTAGGCCACTCTTGTCTGGATGGAAATACAGTGCCAGCATGGCAACATGCTATACAAGAGACCCTACAATTTCTCTGTGCATCTTCTGAAAGTTCACTTCTTTTGTCTGCTTTAAGCTGGCTACCTGCAAAATCCTTAATACAACCTAGTTCTTAACCTGAAAGAACCAGTAGATAGCACTTTCTATTCCCTTCTCCATATCATTTAACAATTTTACAGAACTCTCTTGTATTAACTTTATTTTCAGCCTATCTTTCCTTGTCTCAAAACCTCTAGAGTCCTTGGCCAGTCTGCACCATGATCATCTCTGCACCTTTCTTCCCACCTTCTTCAGGGTTGTTTGGTTCTTCTTGAGATGCTGGGATGAGGGCTGCATAAGCTATTTGATATTACACAGAAATGGGTAACGTGTGTGCAACCACTTCCTTTGTTCTTTATTCAACTCACAGTGGTTCTAAAACTTGATCAGCTTTTGTCTAAGCAATGATGTAGCATCTTCATAGAGCTATTTACTCCCCAGCTGTTAGTTTTGAATGGTAAAAGCCAACTCTGAGCCCACTGCTGTACAAAGAAAATCAGTGTTTGCCTCACTCTAGAAAATTAGGGTCGTGCACCGGGTTTTTAGTATCACACAAATATTGCAGATGCATTTTTTAAGATATTCATGTAGGAGTAATTTGTATTCATGGCATTTTAAAAATATGCTGAACAATACAATGATGGTCTGTTTCTTGCTCAAGTCAAAGAAAATTACAGAATTCAACAACAATCCTACATACACTTTTTAATACATACACCTTTTAATACACTACAGCTTAGCAATAAGAAAAAATATCAGATTTGGTTTCATTCTAAAAACTTCAAACCACTTTCTCTAATATTCGTCAGCAGGGCTGATGAGCAGAATCTAAACCTACAAGAATATATTAACACTGAGAGTTAGGACCTAGGAAGCTACAGTGTCACCAAAGAACTCTTGAGACATATCCTAACAGCATAGCCCCTGTGCTGAAGTGCAGCAACTCTTTGAGACATAGCCTAACAGTGCAGTGAGAAGTGTAGCCCCCTGCTCAAGATACCAAACCTTCTAGCAACTACTGGAAGTGTGCCAAAGACAAGCTGTGCCCTAAGCAAAAAGGCTGTAAACTGGTGCTGCCTCTCTGCACAACAGAGAGACCTCTGGGGCCAGCCAGGAGAGCAGGCACTCAGAGACACTGCAGGAGCCAAGGACTCAGCAGGAGGAGCCCAGCCTATGGCACATTTAGACTGCAAGGGTATAAAAGCTCAGGATTTGGTTGTTCAGGGTCCCTCCTTGGAGGCACCCAGCTCGAGCTGGCTTTGTGTTCTGCACCATGATTAAATTGTTGTAAGGATCCAGATGTCTCTGACTCTTCCATGGGAAACTTGTCTGACTGAGTGTGAGTGTTATGTGTAGGGAATCAAGCAGAGCACACGTTGGCTCACTGGAGCTGCCCTCCACAAAGGGGTTCAGTGCCAGCAGTGACAGCATCGTGGTGGGAGTGCATCCTGGGTGGGGGACTGTGCTTCCTGAATGGGCAGCCAGGAGAGTTTCCTTAACCCCATCACTGGAGTTTTCCAAGACATGACTGAACAGAGGATTAAATAAGCTCACTAGGCTCCCTTTCCCACAAGGGGCTGGACCAAGTGATCTTCCAAGGTCTTTCCAGCCAGGGCTGTTCTAGGATTCTAAGCCAGTGGCATTGGCCCAGGCAGCTTGCTGTACAAGAGGCACAGCTGAGAAGGAAAGGTGAAGTAGGGTAATAGTGCTCTACGTAAGCTTTGCTTGCTGTTAAGTGTATTTTCTGAATATCCAAGAGGTTGAGCTGAGCAAAGGAGCAGTTTAAGTAAAGCAACAGACATCTCAACAACATCAACAAACTTTTGCAGGGTAGAAATATTCACTGTTACTAAGTTAAATGAATTTCCCTTCAACTGCTTGTCAAAACGGGGGAAATCACTGAAGGGAACTTTTATTGCCAAGAAATAGTTCCATAACTGTACAAGGGAGATGCCCACGTGATATATTACATAAAACCCTCTCTTTTTCTGCTTTGCCCTGAGAAAAGGCATCACTGTTGTGTAAACATCAGGCTATTCAGGCCATTTTCCCACTACTTTTTTTCTGACAATATCTTGCCCAGGAAGGTTTGGCTGCTGCTCACCCTGGCCTTCCTTTTGTCAAAAGCCCATCATCACAACCACATTCTCTTTCCATACTCCGTTTTTCTCTTCTCTTGTTATCCCCCCTTAAACCCCAAAACAAGCTATGTCACTTAAGTGATGTGCCATTTGTGACTTCAGCATTCACTCTAACTACAAGAGACAACAAGAATCACCACAAGTACCAAAAACAGCATTATAGGCAGGTTTTGGACAAAATGCATCAGGATTAGCACGGGTCTCCAAGTCACAGCAGCTCTACCAAAGCACCTGTGAGTGGGAGCTCCTAATTATTGTCTTAGAGTACAGCAACATATCACGAGGCAAGTAATTGATCCCACAAAATCAGGCTCCCACTTCCTAACACACACACACAACTTCAAGCTGTTACCACTCGACCAGAATGATACAATGGAGAGATACAGGCTCCTTAGGAAAGACAGGCCACAAGAACAGGAGAAGGAGTGGCCTTTTATGTCTCATTTATGGAAAGGATGAGAGCTAGGCCTGATCAGCCTAGAGAAGGCCGGGGAGTGAGGGTGGTGCCATCTTATCAATGTATCAAAAAATCTGAAGAGAGAATGTAAAGACGACTGACTCCGGCTCTTTCCAAAGGAGTAAGCACAGAAATACATCATAAATGAAACACCAAGAGGATCAATACCACAAGCGGTAAAACGCACGAAACCATGTGGGCGTCACGCAGAAATTCCGGACTGCGTCCTGCCGCTGCCGGTGCCGCAGCCCAGCTCCGGGGCACAGAGGGGCTCTCCCCACGGCCTCCCTGCCGCGGCCGGGGCACCTTCAGGAGCGCACCAACCCCCAGCGCCAAGCCTGGGGAACGGGGGGGTGCTGAGCAGCCCCGGGGCAAGGCCGGGCCGGGCCGGTCACCGCACCTGTGCCAGCAGCGCCTCCCGCTCCCGCTCCCGCTGCTCCCGGCCCCGCTCGCTCTCCGGCACGGACGCCATCCGCACAGCCCGCCGGAAGCCGCGCAGCGGCCGTACGGCAACCCCGCCGCGACACTGTCGTGAACAGCGTCCCGGGCTATGGTGGGGTGGGGCGGCTGCGCCTCCTCCCGAAGGGGCTGCGGGGCACGGAGGGGACAGCGGGGACAGCCGGGCATGGGGGACGCGGCTCGGTCCCTCAGCCCCTCTGTTCTCGCCGGCGTCCGTCGCTCGGCTCGGCTCATGACAGGGTTATAGAATCATAGATTATCCTGAGTTGGAAGGGACCCACAAGGATCATCAGTGTCCAGCTCCTGCACAGCACCATCCCCAAGAGTCACACCGTGTGCCTGAGAGCTTTTTCCAAACACTTCTTGAACTCTGCCAGGCTGGTGCTGTGACCGCTCCCTGGGGAGCCTTTTCAGTGCCCAAACCCTCTGGGTGAAGAACCTTCTCCTGATATCCAACCTGAACCTCCTCTGACTGAGCTGCACGCCGGTTTCCTCGGGTCTGTCACTGGTCACCACAGAGAAGAGATCAGTGCCTGCCCCTCCTCCTCCCCTCACAAGGAAGCTGCAGACTGCAATGGGGTCTCCCCTCAGTCTCCTCCAGGCTGAACACATCAAGTGACCTCAGCCATTCCTCCTATGGCTCCTCCAGTCCCTTCACCATCTTCATTGCCCCCCTTTGGACACGAGAGAGGCTAGTTTAATGTCTTTTTTATATTGTGGCACCCAGAGCTGCCCCCAGCACTGGAGGTGAGGCTGCCCCAGTGCAGAGCAGATCAGGACAATCCCCTCCCTTGCCCGCTGGCCATGCTGTGCCTGATGCCCCCAGGACAGGCTTGGCCCTCCTGGCTGCCAGGGCACTGCTGGCTCACGTTCAACTTGCCACTGACCAGGACCCCCAGGCCCCTTTGTGTGGCACTGCTCTGCAGTACCTCATTTCCCAGTCTGTCTGTATATCCAGGGTTGCCCCATCCCACACACCCAGGTGGGTTCCCCACACCTTGCTCAGAGCTCGCCAGCCTCACAGGTGGAGGCCACAACAAATACCATGTCATGGCACAGCAGTTTATTAGTACCCTGTGCTGCTTGACCAACAGGACCACCCAGAAGCCTCTCCAGCAGTCACACTACTACTACCTGAGCTGCCCTGGCAGCTCCACACCCCACAGTCAGATAAGGAAGGCTTCCTTACCAGCTCAACCCCAGGTTTCCCATAGCAAAGTTTCTGACATCTCGATCCTTAAAATAGTTTAATCACAGTACCACAACAAAATAACAGTTTGAGCTGGGTGCCTTTGAGGAGGATCCCCAAATGAAGAAACCTCAGGGCTCTTACACCCTCACAAGCACAGTCCAAGCAGAGTCATGTCTGGAACCCTTGGCTCTTTCCGTATCCCTGAGTGTCTGGGCACCTGGCTGGCACCACACATTTCTGTGCCCTCAGTTTCAGGCTGAGGATTCTCCCCAGGGCTCAGCCTGCAGCTGCAAACCAAGCACTAAATGTAATCCTCAACACTGGGGATACTGACATCCAGGCTCACCCCTCCTGCCGGGCTGAAATTCCCTTGCACAGGCCCTGGTCTGCTTGTCAGACCGGCATTAATGAGAGCAAACAAGGGAACGTGGCCCAAAAGATGCCCACAGGTTCCAGTGCCATGCAGTGCCCAGTGCTCCCCATTTCTGTGAACACCTCCAGGTGATTTTCCAGAAACTTTCTTGCCCATTTGCAGCTGGTTCAGTGCATCCATGCTAGACTCACTTCAGACTGTGACCTCTGTAATGTCAGGGTGCAGGCTGCCTGGAATGTGCCTGGGTGAGCAGAGGGAAATTCGAAAATTTGTGTGTTCAAGCACATCAAAGTTGCAGTTGGCCAACAGTAGGGCTTCTATGCCTCTGGTGAAACTGAGAAAATGTTTATCTGGGACATCATTTCTTTGGGATGAGATCAGAGCATTATTAATGTGTCTGACAACAAACGTGTCCACAGCTGCCAAGTAATAACGTTCTTTAGGCCAAGGTCTGAGTGAAGAGCTTGGGTAATTTGTTAGCTATTTGCATGGGACAGTATGTTTTCAAAGTGATAACAATAATTTAATCATCATCTCCATGGTGGTATTAAATGTGTAAATTGAATTTGCATATTTCTTCAATTTATGCTGACAGTTAACAGCATCTCAAGAAAAACCTGTTGTAGATCACCACTAGGTGTAGAATGGTAACTGATAGACTTTCATAGGCACCATTTGGAAAAGCAGCATGTGAAACCTCTTCAGGGAGCCATTTACAGAGCAAACAGATGGATACAGAAGATGTTCCAGCAGGATTCACTAATGCTACTTCCAGTCCTTGGCTATATGCAGCAAAGTACACTACTTGAGAGAGGAGAAGCAAGAAAAGAGTGTGTTTGCCCCATTAAGGAAAGCCTCTTCTTTGATTGTGATGTGCTCTTCTCACCAACAAATTGGTTTCTTTCCATCCCAGTGCTACCACTTGTTCCAGGCAGCCAGCAGAGTATCTCAAGTGGATGCTCTCTAACTCGCTCAGCACACAGCCAAGCATATGGGCTTAATGGATTTGTATTAAATCTAAACAGAAAATTGATAGTCCATGAGCTAAGCCTACTACTTGTGACTGAATCAGTTTGGGAAGTATTTGAAAATGAGAACAGAAAGTCTGGAAACTGTGGCATAGCGTGAATAGTGACAGATGTGGACAATTTGGGAGTTGGGAACAGGGAATGTATTTTCTACAGCAGAAAGTTACAGACAAAGAGGATTCAAAGCACGGGGTGAACTCTTGCAGTGTTAGGCGCTATTCTTCATACCTGTGACCCTCCATGTCATAAATAGGGTGGTTCTGTAAATCTTAATTTGAAATTATTTTCTAATATTCATGGTTTTAGGAAAGAAATTATGACACAAATACACTCTAGAATCTCAAAAACTGAAAAACAGTTAAACCTAGAAAGTTATTTCTGAGAGCTGCCTTAAATTTTGAAGTCAGCGGTTGGGGAAATGGTGGCATGATTTAGTTTCATTTTCTCTCCTTGTTCAAGAAAAGTATTATCTCAAATTAAGCAGGTAAAAACTAAAGTCTTGCCTTATTTCTTTCAAGATATTAGTATGTCTGAGAGCTCCTCACATGCTCAGAAATTTTCAGTGAGCCTAGAGAACTACTTCTTGGTATACCACTTCTAATGGTCAGCTGTGCACCTCTGCTCAGTTGTCTCATTCTCTGTGACAAAATTAAACAGGCTAATAAAACAGCAATGCCCTGGAGATACTGATTTTTGATGAACTTCAGGGAGGAATTGACCTTTCCTAGTGAAGTATTCTTTTCCATTTAATGGCAAAATTAACACTTTCTCTGAAAGAAACTGGTGACTCTCCAACTGACCTGTGTTAGAAACCTCCATGCTTCTAACTTTCACTACTTGCCTTCAACTCTCAGCTTGATGCTTTATTTTTATTTCAAAAAGGTTTAAGAAATCCTCTCCACTCATTGTGATCCTGTGCAGTTTTCTTTAAACAAGAGGCAAGGTTTCACTAAGATAAAAGAGGTTCTTTTCCCTGAGAATACAAAATCTTTTTCCACTGTGATGCTGGAGAGAATTTCTTACCTCAGTTATAACATTATGAAGTCCTCATACTAAAGAGAAACAATATCCAGTAAGATGCTGGTAAGAGGACAGAAAGGGGACACAACCCAGTCAAAATGTACTTAGTTTCAGTTAATTCTCATTCTGTTCATTTTTAAAACAACCTCGTTTTCAGTTGCCATTGGTACTATCAAGCAGTCCTTTGCATTTAGTTCTGAGAGATTACTTAGACTCAGATGGGAATTTTCATTGTCATCTCAGAAATAAAACTGTCAGTCCTTGGAGCAATTGCAGCAGAAAAAAAAACCCAAACAAACAAAGAATGATGCAATTACAGGGAAAAGCATATTTCTTTCATAGAAATTTCATTATGTTTACTCAGGAGAAAATTAAAGTGACTGTGTCAGTGCCATAAAATGATAGAACACCTCACCCAAAAATCAATGCAGCAGCAACACCCAGATTGTTAGTTGCTCTTGCCTGAATTGTGCTGTGAGTGCTTCAACTGTGCAGTGAGCACCTGAAGTGAAAAACCAGACGATTTTCTACTGTCCATCAAGAAGACTGCTCCTGGCAGCAACAAAAGAGCCCCAGTGACATTGAGGCTCCTGACAGCCTCGCTTGGAAAGAGAGCTCAGCTTGCAAAGAGAACAAATGAGGAGGCTGTGGTGGATTGAACAATGATTCATCCATTGTTCCATATTCAATAGCAGATTGCGAGTTGTCTGCCCCTGAGCAATAATTATTTTGTTAATTTCTCAGCTTCTTTGAAAAGAGATGATAATTTCAGCCATAGTTCACCAGACCAGGGGGATGGGGTTTAGAAACATCCATTTTCCCTCTCCCCACTCAAGTTTCACGACTGTAATTAAGTGAATCCTTCATCTGGGAAATTTTCTTGTGACAGCTTGGTAGTTCTGGGTTAGTGGTTGGACTCAGTGATCTTGGATTAGAGGCCTTGTCCAACCTAAATGATTCTATTATTCTACTAATAAATGTTTTGTGAGGTAGCTGCTACACATGTGAAATAAGTTGTTCAGTTCATTTCTTGGGAAGCTTTTACATGCTTTGTTTGTTTGGCTTTTTTTTCTTTGAGAAGTTGAAAACATTTTTATCAGACAGGAAGCTCACAGCAGGGCTAACACTCATCCTGCCTGTGATTTGCTGAGACTGGTAACACACCTTTGGGGAGAAATGACTACATCTCCTGGTGCCTGCTCATCTGTGAGAGGTCCAGTGCTGTACATGTCAAGGAGCTTCAGATCAGCTACTTTGAAAGTGAGACACAAATAGTGACTCAAGATCACCTGGCTGGGGCAGGGGATTAAAGCCCTGGGGCTTTCATTTATCAGTCCCTATCCATCAGACCAGTGCAATAGTAACTAAAATACTCTTAAACAGAGTTTCAGTGCAGTGCAATTGTTCGGTTTTGGTTTTAAGAGAGATTAAAGAACATTTTTTGCTCTTAAAGGTAGGCCAGCTCCAGAGGCCACATTGTAGCCTAGTCCCACAGAGTTGTATAAGCCCATTTGTTGCAAGATCAGCAATACCTTGAACTGATATTGGAGACACTGTACAGAGTAAGCACAGCCTTTGGCTGCTCCTGAGACCTGGGGGCTGTCTTTGTCCTTTTCTCCTGCAGTGCTGTAGCTCAGTCCAACACACGCTCACATGGGCAGCACACAGCAGACTGAAGGGAGCTGCAGAACCATCCCAGCTGGACTGTACATGTGGAGTATTTCAGGAGAGTCTGCTCCTTTCACTGCAGTATAGTGAATAAAAAAAGTTGGGAGCATGCCTTTTTCTTATGAAAAGGTGAACACTTAAGGGAAAAAATTGTCAAGACCCGTGAGGTCTTGCTCCATGGAAAGGGTTCCAAGGCACTAAAGCACCGTGACAATAATTGTACAGAGAATTTGACTGCCACACAAAGTGTTCATAATTGTCTCTTTCAGCAGCAACTTGAACAATTTACTCCTCTGCAATTTTCACCCCACAATTCCTGAAATTGCTTTTCATTTTTCTTTGTGTTATACTACTCTGTTTAGAGGGAAGGGCAATTTCATATCCAATTCTTGTCTTAGCCCTTGACCCAGAAATAGCTGTAAATACTGAGTAATATGCCTGACATCCCAAGTCACTGTCTTTGTCACTGCTCTTGACAGGAAACCCTCTGACAAGTGCAATATTACCAGCTTGTCTTGCCACTCACCTCATTTTGAAGCACAAAGGCCCCTCCAGGCCCCTGTTGATGCTAACACACAGGCTACACTAAGCAAGCATATCTCCAAGCATACGCCACTGTGCTGGATACCACCAAACTGGAAAAGAGGCCATAAGTGGGAGGACACTGGATTTCTTTTAGCATGCTTTGTGGGCCCTTCTGTCCTAGAAGTTTCAGAATGGGAGAGACCATAGTATGTCCCATAGTCACGTTCCATTTAATATTTCCCCATGATGTGGTTTCGAGCCCTCTCCCTGCCTTTCTGAAGCATCTCAGGGAGCTGCTGACACAGGCAAGATATAAACACATCCCTGCAGGGTGTCCTGCCAAGATGGTGGATTCAGAAAGGGATTGGTCACACAGGAATAATGTCTTATTATGAAGTTTTTGTGCCTTGTAAAGCCAAGTGCTTTTTATACAGGGAAGATCAGCAAGAAGTGATTTTTGACCCTATATTTCCTCCTGCCTGTTCTCCCAGGAGACTTCTTGGAATGTCAGTCTGATCAAGTGGATTGATTCAACTGAGAGGATTATTTGGAAAGAACAAAGGTGAGGCAAGAACTCTGGCCATCCTAACAAACCTCCTACCAGGGATCTTGGAGTGATAAATCTAGCTGTGGCCTACAAGCTGGCTCCATGTCTTTCAGGTTTTGTAACAGAAATGAGAGAGAATGGGAACAGCACCAGAGATTGCACAATTGTGTTTATTTAATCTGCGAGATATCAACAGAAAGAAAGAGATTAATCTCAGTGATTCCTCTAATTTAAAGCATACAAATTAGCTACACCTCCATAATCAGCATTTCTTCATTAAAAGGAATTGATGCAAAATTTTTTACTCCAGAACACCTTCTAATTTACATCCTTGTCAACATACAGCCTGAGACCAAAGAAAGCCTGAGACCAAGAATAATGCATGATAAATAAACTTTTTTTTCTTTTTTAGTGTATCCTTAACACTCAAAAGTTGGGCCAGAGGAAATACATCCTCTCATTGTGGTAGCTTGGTGAGAGGCATTGATGAATTCTAAATGAAACCCCCTCTGAACCTTCTTCAGAGTATGGGATGAAGAGTGAGGAAAGTGAGATGTGAAGTGAGTACATGCAGCAGAAATCATTATAATGGCAAAAAAAAAAAAAAAAAAAAAAAAAAAAAAAAGGATGCTTCCTCAAAGAAACCAAGCTCTTTTGAAGGGTAGAACCCCTTAACAAAAGGGTCATGTAGAAACTGTTAGGGACTGGTTCTTATGATAAATTAAAACCAGCATCAGGCTAGTTACCAGATGGGCTACTTACTAAAGGGCTTTATGTCAAAATTTCTCAGCCTGAGATGCCTATAAGAAGCCCAGAGATAAATAACCTGAGGAGAGGATTTGAATGGGAAATGTAAAGTGTTAGGATTTTCAAGGACTCAAGCATGTCATTACTCATGAGTCAAGAAGTTATTTCTGTATTGGTAAATTAGGAAATCTAATGTGGATGAGAATTCAGAGGCCATGAGACCAGAGAGGAAATACGTACATAAAGAAAGGTGAAAAGATGGATGGCACACACAAACAAGTCCTCTGAAAGGGATGCTGTGCACAAAAAATAGATTCGCAAAGGAAGAAAGGGGTGGGGGGTGGAAACAACAGATTTATGTTAATAGGTTTGGAGAGGACAGGAGAATGTGTAAACACTATGTACTGTGCAAATCCCTTTTGTAAACTAAGCAAGAGGCAAGCGGAAGAAAAAGAATGAACAACCTCTTCTCTGTTTCTTATCCTTGCCATCTTTAACTAGAAGAATAAGGAAGTGTGAAAAGCTGGGGAGCTTTGAAATTGGAACTGAAGGCAGGATTTGCTTTCTAATAGCAGGAACGTGGGATTCACTGTAATTGTTCTAACAGAGCTCCAGATATTGCCAGATTGTAACTTGAATTTTTGCCAGAGAGAGCTGGAGCATACTGTAAAAGACTGTCTCCCTGAGATGGGTGTTTTAGCAGTTCCCTGGTTGCAGTTTTATGCTTTGAATTCATCCAAGTGTATGAGGAGCCTAACATTAAGGACTGATGTGTGTTTGAGCAGTTGTGTGTGATGACAAACGTGCTGCTTCATCTTCTGCTCTGCACAAGGCATCAAAGATGAACTGTCTGAGGAGACAGGATGGCTCGGCAATACACTATGAGTTACTTTTATTGTTAGCAATTTCTAAACTCTCTCTAGGCTTTGGAATCAGTTTCAGTTTTGATCTAGAGTCTGCATAAGACATCACATGAAGAAGCACAAAACCATTTACAAAAATATCACATTAATTTATTCTGTCTTGTGCTTTGGTTCAATGGTTTTCCTTTTAATTAAATTTCAGTAGGAATATAAGACAAAGACATAGCTAAGAATAAATACATCTGTATAGTTGATTGTTGTGATTGAAGACCGGTTTTTAAATTTTTTTCTTTTTTCAAATAAAGGGCATCAGTTTTTAACAAAAATAAGCTTGTCATCATGTTAAAGTCATAATATGGAGCATTTCTGCATTGCAGGGAGAAAATTAATTACTGATATTGCACTGACATATCTCTCCACCTTATTTGCTTGTGAATTGGAAATTTCCTGCTACTGCTTTCGTAAAATCAAGGGGAAAAGTACTGCTGTCATTGGGGTTGCTGTTTTGCAATGGTAAAGCATCGGCATAGCCTGCTTAAGGGGTAGAGAAGAGTTTCATGTCAGAGCACTGTCTCTGTGTCCCTGCTCCAATTTAAACAAGGATACCTCTAAATCCTTTAAACAAGGATTCTTTTAAAACTTTTAAAACAGCTTAAAATACTGGCAAAGTTTCTGAGAATTTTACAATATTCGCACCAGTGGTGGCTTGCTGCAAGTGCAGAAATGTGACAGGAATACTGTACAACCAGATATGTCAACCAGATAAAAACAATCCAGGGTCCTGCTGTTGACCTGAGTTGTAGACTTCAACACAGGTGTCTTTTACAGTTCAATGAGGTGGCTTGGCCGAGAAGTTTGTGGATGAGAGCACCATCAGGCACAGGAACAAGCTGTCTGCATTCAACAAGCATCTTCATAGCAAATATCTGTTAAGGAGGCACGTGAGAGAAGGAAAATGTTTCATTTGCAACCACTTGAGATGTCAGGCATGGTCTTTCAGAAAGTTTAGACAAAGCAATGCAATTCTGATTCTGCCCCAAGAGGACATATACTAGTTAAGGCAGAGCAAGTTAGGTGCATAATAAATTAGGGGCCAAATTCTGATGTTGTCAGTATAATCACTTCATATAAAGCACATTAACATACCTAAAAGAGATTTGTAATAATGAATGAAATGTCTTTCCCCCTTGTCTCCACAATAAATTATAGAAAACCATAGCGATACACAGAAAGTGATAATGACAAGAAATCCTTAATTGTAGCAGCAAGAAGAATACACAAAACAAAGCACACTGGAGACAGTAGCTATTAATCTTCTTTAGTATTCCTAAGCAAATCTTTATCATTTTCACTTTGCAAGGGGAAAGTGTTTCTGTGATATTTACAGGTGTTACAGAACTGGAATTCTGAAACTAAAAGGGTTTTTTTTAAATTCCGGTAAACATGAAAATTTTGTAATGTATGAAAAATGTTATTACTCTAAATCTCTCATAATTTAAGTGTTTAGGAAGGCCCCCAATCCTTCCCCCTAGTACTGTCAGGGGAATAGTTTGCAGAACTCAGAACATTTGCTGTATGCAGTGACAGCTGCATAACGTTTATTTCTGGCACTCGGTTCCCCAAATTTGGCTTCATTGATGCTCACTTTATAGAGAGAATGCCTGACATCTGTATTTGTACTTACATGATTAGAGTTTCATATTCATAATGCTTCTGTGAGAGGATTCCTAATCCTGGTATGAGAATAGGAAGCAGCTGCAGAAATATGTGATAAAGTGACCATAAACCCCATTCCCCATCCCTCTGTGTCACTGCAAGGAGTTGTTAGAGGATCAGAAATAAAATTAAGACTGGGAAGAAGGGAGGGGTGGGGGAAGATGTTTTTAAGATTTAGTTTTACTTCTCCTTTTTCTACTCTGGCCCATGATGGTAATTGGCAAGCGATCTCTCCCCAATGATAGCCCAATGCATGAGCCTTTCATTAAATGTTCTCTTCCCTGTCCCGCTGAGGAAGGGCATGATTGAGTGACTTTGGTGGGCACTAGAGAGTGTGAGAGTTTATCTTTTGCTCACTGTGCCAAGACCAGTCCTTCAAGCTCTCTTAAGAGAAGCTGTGGTCCCCATTCAGCTTTTTGTTGAATTCAGCTGAATGCTGGCTCTCATTCAGCAAAGCAATGCAATCAGCATGTTGTCCCCTGCCATCTGCTGTCCTACACCTCTCCCTGCTAAGTTTAAGTTGAACACTTCCAGGGAAATCCACCCTCTCTGAGGTCTGGAGGAGTTTTTGTCACGGGCTTGGCTGCACAAGGATATCAGTCTGAAGAACCTCAGTGAAGTTACAAGAAGTCCTTCATGTTTTGCAGGTTTCAGTTTTTCCCACCCCAGAACAAGAAATCACCACATCATGTCCTTTGCTTTAAGCCCAGGGATGCTCTGAAGCCCTTGTTTTGTCAGGGCAGGACAGTGCACCACGAAATCTGTAACATTTAAACCCAACTGTTGACCTTAAAGAGTTTCATCTCATTACCACTTCCAGAAGGTAAAAAGGGGCAAGTGAGTACTGCAGAGGGCAGCTGTGGTTGCATGCAATTCTGTGTTGCAAATCTCTGCAATACATTTTGATAACATCTACCTGCCCTCCTCCCTTGTGATTTTCTCCTTCACCCCTGGATTCCTCTTGGAGCATCTGAAGAGACTCTCTGACTTTAACCAAAGAAATATTTCATAACATTTCCAGGCCTCAGAGGATGTCAGAGTACTTTTAACTTTTCTACTGTTTTTGAAGAGATAGTGCGTCGCGGGGACTGTCCTCTGACTCACAGCCATCAGAAATGCCAGGAAAAGCCTCTTGGGTAAGGAATTATGTATTGCATGTTCAACCCAGTGTGCCTGTCCAAGCAGTGTTGCCCAAGCTGGTATTCCCCATGCCAGAACCTCCTTCCACAACCAGGACCCACTGGAACTCTCCACCATTGGGCTGCCTAGGACAGGGAGGGCAACACTTTCTCTTCTGAGCCAGCATGAAATGGATGGAAAAAGCTGCTGTGACTCAGCTAAAAGGAATACCTTGCAAGAAGACTGATGACATCCTAAAGACTGACAATAAAATCTGATTCTCCTCTCAGACATCCCAGGTGCTTCACTGCAGACCTGGTGAGAGGGAATGTGACCTAGTCATACATATGGCAGCCAACAAATGATGTTAATCAGCCCGGAAGGCAAGAAATGCTAAGTGTGACACCAGACACTGCCTAATGCTGCCTCTGCGAGGGAAACAGAGGGAAAGCAGGAAAGCTCTACAGAAGCCAGAGGGCCTGCAAAAAATAGATCAGTGTTACATTAAGTCCACATTCAACTATTCAGGCTTTGTCTACTTGATGCATTTGAGCCCCAGGTTAAAACAGTGCTTTACCCTGTGTCCAGTCAGAGCCAGCAGTGAATTTGGAGGCAGCACCTCTGAGCTATCCTCAGTCAGAACAAGGGTACATTGAGTAATTGAGCACAATTGCAGACCTGATTCCTAATTTGTCACACAAGGTCATGATATGGCAGCACTTCAGAAGGACTTTCAAGCAGTAATTGCTCCTTGCCGGAACACCATATATTCTTTAAAAAAATGTAGCTACAGGCAATGTACAAACCCAACAGCAGCTGCTGTGTGCTCAGCAGGAGTCCAGGCACCAGCAAACACAGGGCCATGCAGGCACAGAGCTTCAGAGATGTGTCCTCCTACTTCATTCTACATGAATGCAATTCACATAATTAGAAATAATAGAGAGCCCAGTTTAGTGAGTTAGTAACTGCACAGACACCCAGCAGAGGCTCTCCCTGCCCTTTCTCACCAGCGACACATCGACATCGTGTAGCACTGCACCCTGGAGCTGTTCAGGTTAGCTCAGGTGCCACAGTCCAGATGGGAAAGGGGTGAGTTCCTGCACCCAAACGCTCTGTCCCAGTACTGAAGCCAGCTCAGACCTTGATGCAAGACATGCTTCCAGCTATGTGATATTCATTGAATGGGTGCAAATCAGCTCCTGAACATGCCCAAGAGGGTTCATTGCTATAAATATGCTTCCTTTGTTGTCCAAAGAAAATAAATCAGTTAGGACAAGACTGCTGCTAATGGACAGCATGTGCAGCTGCAGAATGAGACCTTCTTTCCCAAGGGCTCTTTGGAAGCAGACAGCACGCAAAGCATAGGCCAGGTGAATTGTGGTGGCAGCAAGCTCCTCTCTTACTGCTCTTGTTTCCCTCAGATTTTCTCCATTACAAGATGGGAGCCTAGGAAAAATGGTGACTGTGAGCAGGCTGCCAGCACAGCAGCCTTTAACCTGCACATGGGAGGCAGGCAGGAGGAGGCCAAGCTATCCTCAAAGTCTCCACATGATTTAGGATGGGCACCTTGGTTTGTATGCCATTATTTACATCAGCACGACCTACCAATACCATAGATTTGCTACAACTACAGGTGATCAATCAATGTAACAGCATAGCTTAGCAACACTGGTTTCCAGAGGCACCAACAGCCATTCACCCTACAAAAGTCAGCCCATTATTTTAGTTCCAGAAATGCATTCCAGGTGTCACGCTCCTGTGGTAGTACAAGAGTTATATCAAATAAATTGCACTAGTCTTTGCAGGCCGCAGCCAAACTGGCTGCTCTGAGTCAGCCAGTCCAGCATCAGTTCCCTTCTACTCCACTTCTTTGCTCTTCTGAAGTGTATTAAATAAAACTTGCTCCACTACCAACATTTAGGGGTTGAAAATACCCACCAGAAAACCTGCACCAATATTGCCTTCACTTTAATATTTTTCCCTTTTTCCCCTGGGGGATCTCAGGGTCACCCCCACCCCCACAGCTCCTGGTGCTACAGGCACAGAGACATGCACTCGTAGGAATGCAGGTGTGTAGCAGAGCTGGTCTGGCTGTTCCAGCTGGGCTAGAGCTCACACCTCACAGGAGCTTTCACACAACACTACAATGAAGAGCTACAGAAATGAAGAGCTACATCTGGGGATGGACAGCATAAATTGTGGGTATTTGAGAGTCAAGGAAGAGAAAAATGTCTGTGGTATACCCCCTATCTTTCCAGTTCCCTTTGAGGAAATCATTATTACCACAACCAAGACAGTAAATTCCAAACGGAAAGAGATCTGTCACCCCTCATGGACACCAAAACAGGCAAGACCAAACCTGAGGCAACAGTTTGACTCTTCAGCTTAACTGCTTCATATGCCATTCACTTCCTCCTCTCTCATCCACAGTTTTACACAGCAAACAGCTCTGCCTTTCCTGCCCAGAGCTCCATTCCCAGCTGTGGACTGCAGGGAAAACACTGCAGCTGCATCAATATAAAATGGTGTAAGAGAAGGGAGAACCAGGCCCTTGGTCTTTAAAAGCTCATATTTGCCTTAGTGATTTGCATGGGCAGTATTTTACCACTTAATCCTCTTCACTGTAATTCAGAGAAGTAAAGCAAACACTCTGCAGAGGTAGTAGCTGAGTTTGGCAATTGTTCTGTTAACATATGCACACAGTGCTAGCCAATGTTATTAACTTAATACACAATCTTTATTCTGCTATTTTAGAAGAGGCAATAGCTGCAGCCTGCATTAAAAATATCTTTCAGAAAATACATTTCACTGTAAAAAACAAACAAAACTCTACAGATAGTAGAGGAAGCATCACAGGCTACAACTTTTCTAGAATCACACACCAGTTTCCCTGATCATAGTAACTCTTTTGAACCCTCACACAATCCAGGGACCTGCACACTGCTTCCAGTTCCCCTTCACAGAACACATGGTAATAGCGGTGGAAAACAGGGCTGAGTTCTTCCAAATCTTTGGAGCCACCTGAAACCAACACTGTATCAACACTTTCCTCCTTCTTTTTAGTACCACCTTTCAGGTGCCAGGGAACCAGCAAATCTTGAGAGTGAAAGGAGGTTCTGTTAGTGTGAACAGGAAGTCTGAAGTCTGCAACTGGCTTGGCACCACCGCTTTCATTCTTCAAGTCATTGAGGAGTTGATCAGACCATGCTGAGTGTTGGCTGCTCTTATCAGGCCCTTGGTCACTAAGTGGTCTCTGGGCTGTGCCAGTATTCATTTCCTTGTCTTTGTTTTTACTGTCATTCTTTTCCTTAAGGTATTTAGACTTCTGGTTTTTGTATTCTTGTTCCATTGCCCAGACATAAATGAGTGCTGTTCCACCAGGTCTTAGAAGCCGAGCTAGTTCCCGGATATTAGCCAGTCTCCGCTCCTGGAAAGGAAAAGCAAAAGTGTGAAGCTGGTACATAAACAAGAAGTCAAGAGAATAGAATGGCAGCAATTTCTCCTTACCCAGGATACAATAAAACTTGAAAAGAAGGTGTTTTTTCCCCACTATTTATTTTTATTCATAATATATCCCATCACTGTGTGCAAGCCAAGACATTTTCCTAAACACAATTTCTTCATCAAGACATCATTCATGTCAAGCACTGTAATAGGCTGTCCAGGGCAGTGGTAGATAGCTCCCTGGAGGTATTTAAAGGACCTGTAGATGTGGCACTCAGGGACATGGTTTAGTGGTGAACTTGGCAGTGCTGGGTTAACAGTGGGACTTGATGATCTTAAGGTCTTCTCCAGCCTCAATGATTCTACTATTCTCTTTCCATTTGAAAATAGTTCTGTGCTGAGCAGGATTTCTTGGACATATCAGCCTACCTGGAAAAGACAGACACCTTTTCAAGAAGGTGATTCAGTATTTAAAATCCCAGATTCAAATCTACCATACCTGATTTTCATACCTGATGACAGGCTGAGTTTGCAGCTGAAGGGGTCAGACTTACAGCTTAAACACAGGTCCTCTGACCACACAAATAAGGATATGCCAGCCTTCTCCAAAACAGAGTCCCTTCTACTATTTCTTTACTGAATTTGGAAACATTCATTGCATTTATGGTATGGAAAGATTGGTGGGGCCCCTCTAATATGGTCTAGAAACTTGTTACCATGGCACAGTTTCTGCCAGGAGAACCTTACCCAGGCCAGCAGACTGGTGAGTAGTCTCCCTTTTGTTTGGAGATGGACAACCAATGCACAGAGTAAAAAATCCAAAATCACAAGATCTGCCCAAGATCGGAGCTGGGAAACAATGTATCTCTTGATTCCCAAAGCAGAGTCCCCCTTCTCCAATGTCATTAATTACAAGCACACGAAAATTAAACCCAAACAGAAGACCAAAGCTTCAGGGAGAGCAAGGACATCTGAGAAGCAGGAAGAGAATGTGAACAGAAAGTTTAAGAAGCAGCAGTAGCACAACAGCTTAACTCTGCTCTGACAACTGCTTACACCAAATGCAACCCCTGGATTTCTTCCCATTTTGTTCTTGCCTTTGCTTGTATTGCAGTATTAGCAGCTCTGCAAAGCAACCCAACAGTGCAGTAGAGCAGAGAGAGGGGTGACTTACTGCTGTTGAGAAGTGGTGGATTACAGCAATAGAGATGCAGGCGTCACAAGAACCGCTGCGGATTGGCACTGACAGAGCATCACAGACAAATGCCTGGAAATGTTTTTCTCCACAAATATCCACCAGGTTTTTGCTGCGATCACAGCCAACCTAGAACAGAAAATGTTTCATTAAGCTTTTCATGAGAAGATATTTACAAGACTGGAATATGATTTTCATTTGATGCTTACAGTAATAGAGTCATCACAGTCTCCTACTGAGGGAACACAGTTTAAAATCAAAACAGGAACAAGTGTAAGAAAATAGCCTTAAGAGAAGTATATAGTTCCCAGGTACAGACAAAAAGAAAACAATCCTGATGCTGACTTAAAACAAAGATGAAAGACTGGATATTAGACAGCTCATTATAGCACCCTCATTTTGAACAGGCTTAAGACAGACCTAACTTTTCTTCAAAATTCATTCAAGGTGTCTTGAAATGAGCAAAATGAGATGTGACCTAACCTCTGTATTCTCTTTTCATTTCAATTGCCATTTTTAACTTGACAACATTTGAAGTTCCCAAATAGTGAACTCACAAAAGCTGATCTACAAGTGTAAACAATTATCCAGTGACTTTGGTGGCATCACTAAAGTATGGCATACAGCTTCACTCATCACCCAGGTTTTGGAATTTCAGTGCGAGGAAGTGCTCAGATATATTTCTCTCACCCCTCAGTATCACGATACACAAAAGATTTAAGCTCAACATAATTTTACAAGGTTCTGTACAGTCCAGTGAAGTGACCCCTAGGACCATTTCAGAATACCTCATGAAACATTAATATTTTTCCCCTTTTAAACCCAGTGGTCAGCCTGCTATACCTGCCCAGTGTCCACATCAAAGGCAGTAAGACAAAACTTACCATCTTTGAAAACTCAGCATCTAGAAGTGTTTTTTACATGCTTGCATAAAAACAGTAAATCTAAATTGATCAAGACACCTTCTGAAAGAAATAGTGAGGCACGTGCCAACCCTTGGTTTCATGTCTGCCATGCATACTGAATATTTAAACCAAAGCCCTGCTACCAGGTTGTATACCAAACTTTGCATGTATGAGAATAACAAATTTTTTTGTTTTCAATGACCAGCAACAAATAGATAGCAGAGAATAGGTTCAGAATCCTAAATAATTACTGTTGACAGTGTTTATTGCATTTGACACCGAAAGAATACTAAACCACCTTTGATGCAAGAAGTATAGCAAGCAACTCGCCCTGCCTAATCAACCCAGAAGAGACAACAGCACCACTAAAATTAAAAACCTCTTTTGCAATGATTAATGAAAATAGATTTATTTTCCATCATAGCTTTTCATTTTATCTGTTCAGGTCCTTTTATCTTTCAGCCTACCACCACAGTTTTGAAGAAAACCAGAATTCTGCTCCAGTCTTACTTCCTGAAAGCTTACCAGCGAGCTGCCTTCTACTCAGGTCCCTGACTTTAGATCCAAAGTAAATGACACAGTTATGAAAATGCCAACCTGAAAATACAAGATAATTCTCCACAAAAACGACGAATATGTACATATTATCCTGCCAATTAGCAATAAACAGACCTGAAAAGATCAATCCTAACATTGCTTTCTTTACATTCATTCCTTGGTCTCTTGCATTTACTGAAGCACTGAGTGAACTGCGTTGTTTATGAATAAAAAAAGGAAACCCTTGTTTACTTGAATGCAAACAAATCCCCATCATTTTACACTGGCAGCCAACTGAAGTGTCTTTAAATTACTCTGACAACCTGCATGTTAGTGATTGCACACCTCATTACCGGTACCTTTCACTACTTCTGCAATTAAGATACTGGCTTGCAGTACTTAATAATAAAACTCAAAGGACCAAATTCACTGCTGGCAGAAGGAGGAAGAAGAAAACTTGCAGCTTCCACTGACGGCAAGCTTTCCCAGAAAAAATTGCTTTGGACCTCCACATCTAGAGTGAAAATGGGCTGGATAATGGGACACAATCCCCCATTCCCAAAATGACCTTGAAAAGGACTACAATGTATGTTGATGAAATCCTATGAACTGAGAATGAGAACAAAGGCATGACTGCCAGATTGCAAAGTCCTCATTTGCATCTAAATTATAGCAAATATTATGAGGGCAGGTTTACTTGTATTGACATACTTTCTAAAGCAAATGTACATCCAAAGCAAAAAGATGCTGTTTCACAGTGAAAATGGAGACCTTGAAATAGAACACTTTGAACACACAGCTACTCTAAAATAGGTATATTAGGCTAAAACTTTATGTGGTTTTAAATGTAAACATGACAATAGGTGCTATGCATATATCTATAAATGGTGAACACAGGGAGTCACCACAGACACCTGGTGCTGAAACTAGTCAACTTCAGCATCCTTGCTAGAATTATCTCTAGGTGATATTTCAAAATAATTAAAATCACCACATTCCTGCATTTTTTGACTTACAAGAGACATGCATTCAGTAAAAACCAAAATACATTCATTTCATTCACTTAGAAAACAATAAGGTAGCAAAAAGCTACCTTAAATTAGTCTATTGGTGGTTTTTATGAGTACAGAAAACGTTTACAGCAAGGGGCAGAGATCCCAAACTCAACTTTTCCCAATTCCATTACTTATTTTTAAATTCTAAAGCATGAAGAAGCTTTGATTTGATGAAACTTCATTTACAGAAGAGTTCAAAGGACTGTTTTAATTGAGAACAGGTTTTTTGCTCTCTAATGAAATATATAATCAAAACATTTTAAATCTCAAAATATAGCTGGAAAGTTTTAATGTTTGCCAGTTCATATCTCTTTTTTTGATGCTCAGGACAGGATATTTATTGTCTTTGCTGAGATCTCCTCTAGAAGAGTGGAGAAAGGCAGATGAATTACTTTTAGTCTGATGTCCAAACCCAAAATAATCTAGTACATCTCTTGGTGAGTCAAACTCTATGTGTATGTTTTTAGGCTATTTCTTATTATCTGTGATTCTTCTCAATCATTTCTTATACCACAGCTTTCCAAATCAAATTCCTTGCTCAAACTCCACAATTTCTCATATACATCTCAAATAGCATGGCTGATTATTCAGCTGAGTCTACCTCAGCAAGTCCATCTCTCAGCAAGTCATTCCACACCTTTCAATATTCCCATAAAGGAGGCTGGCTCCCCAGGCATCTCAGATTTTGTTCCAGATATCCATTCCTACATCCCAGCCTTTTTGGGAAGTGCTTCTCCCATCTCTTCACCACTTTTTATGATGTAAACAATGGCTGACAGGAGCTCAACAGTGGCCACTGACAGGTACTGTGACTGAAATCCACTTGGATTTCAGGCAATGATTTTCAGTGTATAAGGATAAGTATTAACTGCATCCAACTCTTACTTTAAGACAGGAAATCTGTATTAGTATGGAGGCCTGTAACTCTGTAACTAGAACTCCAACAAACACAAAACTTAGGAAAGGGGCAAAGTTATGTCATCATTCTGGCATACCACACCCTGTCTGGGCACACTGGATAATGCAAACTTTTAGACAAGCCAAAAAAAAAAAGAAAAAAGGCCAAGAGGAGAAGGAAAGGAGAAACAAATATAACACCTGTGACTTGTCTGAGTTTGCAGTAGCTCTGTACTGGCTTCCTGGAAATGGATAACACAGGCAGTAATGCCATCCTGCTCCTTCATGTTCCCATGCACATTCATCTCCACCTTTACAGCAAGGAGTAGCTAAAGTAGATTTTATAAAATCTGTTCAATGCAGTGGTTTGGTATAGATCATTAGGGGGAAAAGACACTAATAAATAGCTTGCTTTGTAATGGTGCTGCAAATCTGCAAAAGATAAACCCTCTTGCATGCTGAAAAAAAGGATAAGTAAAGACAGGTTGAGGTTACCCACCACTATGTGTTTTCTTTCTACATTATCTCATTATAACTAACTCAGCCTGGTAGACTTTCAGGCTTTTTTTCAGTTCATTAAAGTATCTGGAAACCTGATTTATTCAGCACATTACAAAGCAATGAACAAAACGACATCTAATTCTGAAATGCAGCCACCAAATGGAATTATGTCGCTCTCCAGAGAAACGCCTCAGCTATAACTAACAGCATGAGAAGCTCAAGAAGCCAAATTCCAGCAAACAATTCCTCTGAGTCAGGCTCTCAGCATTCCTTTCCTGTAGTGTGTTGCTCTTCCACTGCATGTAGTCAGGGTATCTCTGAAAGCAAAGTGCTGTGCCTAAGCCCTGGAGATCATTTCTCAGGGACAAAGCAACAGAACCAAGTTGAGCAATTCAACTTTCATTCTTTTGTGCTGCTCTTGCCCAGTTCCTTCTGAGCTCTCTTCCCAGATCTCTCACCCATTTAATGACTCTTATTCACTGAGAGAAAAGAGCAGGAAAGGTTCATCTGTCTCACCCTTCAATTGCTAAGATATGGTGAACTTACTCCAGTAAGTAAGTATACCCTTATTAACTGGTTTGGTCCCTCCTGCTTTTACCCACTACTAAAAAGTCCTTGGGAGAGGAATCTATTCCCAATCTGTACAAACCCAGTGCAACTAAAACCCACTCAACTTTATTACACCACAGTAAATATTCACTCTCTCTCCTCCTCACACCCTGGAAAAATCAAATTTTTATACTGTTCTAGTAGATCGCAGTTTGGGACAGTAATGCAGAAAACAGAGGTGCACAGCTCAGAGCACAAGCAGGTCTTACAAGGTCTTGTGAAATATTAACTGTGCTACCTGTCTTGGTTTGAAAGACA
>WBNO01014163.1:0-14759 GCA_013400575.1 Peucedramus taeniatus
GTTTCTTTAGCTCATTCTGTACTGTAGTGAAGTGATTCTATTTAATTTCTTGTTCCTAGAATGTTTTTGAAGTGCTTCAGACTTAATTTTCTCAACTGAAATACAGACCTGATAGTAATCATAGTCTTTATGACAGTGTTAGTCAGAATCATTTAAAAAATAAATCTAGGAATAACAAGAAATAGGTACTATCTAGAAGTACTTGTAATTGCTTGCATACTTTCACAAAGAAACTCAGCTTCAGTCACTTTCTGTTTTCCTCTTGAGATACTGTTGATTTCAGTAAATTTGCTGGTTAAAATTCTGGCAATATGGGCTCAACCAGGCACAACTATCATGTTAGAATTTAGGAAATTGCATGGCTGTTTCATCCAGTACACCAATAATTGTGTCTTTCAGTTTATAATATCAAAACTTAAAACTGATTTTTTAGGATACAGCTGCTTATTTTTCTATAGATTTCATATTAATGAAATTAAGGTTTTATATATGACATTCATACTGTTACAGGTGTCAGAGTATATTTACAAGGAAACATATAAAGAAAAATAATTACTGGACCAGAAAAAAATACTGTCCTGTACATTGATCTGTTCATGCTCTAAATTCTGTGGGGATTTTTTAGCAGTGACCTTGCTGTAGTGAAGGGAGATGAAGTGAAAAAATGTGGTCACCCAAGGAGCTTTCTACCCATTCTCTATGTAAATTTCTTGCAGTGATTCCTGTGGAAGTCAGAGAGGCAATAAAAACTTACCTCAGAAAAAACCACAAAACTTACACTTGGCTCAATGGAGAATTCTTCACATTCTTAAGGATTTTTTCATTTTCTTCTCATTATCTTGGCCTGATTTACTTATATTGGGCCCATGGAGCTCTGTAGACCTATCTGAGACTCATTACCAACCACAGGAAAAGAAAATGGAAACAACACAGAAGTTCAGAAGAGAAGACTGACAGCTGTGGAAGATAGTATTTTGATTCCATCATCAAATAGAGGGGTTCTTTAAAATTTTGGGGGCATTAATTTAAAAGAGGTATCCAGAATTATTTTTACATGTGGAAAACAGTAAAACCTCTTCAAATGTAAAGTATTCCTTGAATAGTGAGTGACTTTTTGGGTTATTTGTGGTAATTTGTAAATACTTTTGTAAAGATAACATTCAAACCTTGTTACAGATAAGTTAGTGTTACCTTGTTACTTGTTACAGATAAGTTAGTGTTACCTTCCTTGTGATTCAGACATTTTCTCTACTTATAAAACATCTGCACAGTTGTGGCTTTCTGTCTGAAGGTGTCAGTAATGTAACATGATAAATCTCTTTTCTGGTTTCAGTGTGAATGTGTCCCGGAAATGTCTGGGCCACAGTTTAACTCTTCACTGTAAGAAGTAGTGTTGATCTCAGTTTGGGCTGTTCTTTTTCAAAAGTTTGGTTTAGACTCATCTCTGGTCCCTATGAATGGTAAACAGTGACAATAAAATTAGTTTTTTGAGTTTTTCTAGTTTGCAGAAAAGGAGTGAAACCTTTCCCCCAAGGCCAATATCAGAAATCATTGCTTAGTTTGGATTTCCTCAATAGTTTACAAATGTGGGTGTAATGTAGTGATGTTATTCTAATCTAAATCCTGGACATTTCCTGGAAAAATGAAATCACGTGACTTGATTCATCCTCTCACTTCTCTGCCAAGGCTCAGAGACTAACAGTGTGCTGGAAAGAGGCATTTTCCATGTGTCTGATTCATACAAGCTCACTACCTTCTCTCGCCATGGAAGTGTTCCAGCATCAGCTTACTCAGTCTTGTTGGGGGTCTGGTCTGTTTCTGTACTCTGGTAAAATGTATCAGATTTATGAGAGACCTTTTCCCATTTACCTCAACTTCTTTGCCATAGGTTTTCTTTCAGTCAATGGGAGAACAGGCAGGTAAAGGAAACTCCTTCGCCTTCTGCTTGTAATTGGTTGGTGTATCGTTACATAACTAATCAGGAGTGGTTTTCCTTGCATTTCTTTACCCAGTTCCTTCAGAATGAAACACAGTTTCTGATATGCATGGTTTGCTTGGTTCCTTTTTCTTCTCTCTTAAAGCTTTGGGTTTATGAACCTGGAGGTTTTGTATACTTGGGGAGAATAGAAAACTAGCCAGACTGGTAACAGCTCACACCCTGGTGTGTAGATGTGAATTCTCTCTCTGTTGCTACTTCTACTGTTTTCTCTCTGTTGCAAATGCTTTTATTTTAATTGCATTGCCCAGATAGTCAGTTTTCCGGTATGTCTAGCATATGTTCTCCAGTTTTCAAAGCACTTTTTTTGTTCCTGTTGATGTTGCTTCAGTGTGTTCTTTTCCAAATGGCTGGCCTGTCCTTAATGATACCATTAATGAACTAAATTTACTTTAGTCTAAAATTTTCAAAGGCTGCAAGTTGGCAGTGTTTTTTAAGATAGTATGAATTCTCATAAAATAACACAGAGTTTAACAAGCACCTTTTTCTTCCTATTGATCATTCATGTTTTTCTTAAGCTTGTTGGATGATTAGTATAAAGCAGGGATGAACAGGTGCTGCTGTTCCTTGGCTGCCAATGTTGCTGATGGCAGCTTGTTGTTAAGAAATTACCTGAACAGTAGACTTGTGTTTGATTCCTTTTTCCTGCATTAGAGTTGATGGGACTAAATATATAAAATTATTTAATATATAAAATACATCAATTAAATATATAATTACCTATTAAATATATGATTAATTACCACATCTCCTAGTGGATTAATAAATTAAATCCATTCCTGTAGAAGCCTGCCTGAATACCACATAATTTTAAGGCAGTGCATAGGTCTCATTTTGATTTAAGTGAGGCAAGGACCTCCCTTCTCTGTATGACATGAGGAGGAACAGTATGTGGAAATTTCTGTGTAAAATCTTTCCACTTAAGGTTAGAAGACTTGTTTCCTTCAATGGACCTTTATGCTGTTTTTATAAACAAAGTCATCTGGCCCCAGTAAAACTCATAAGGCTCAGATAATTTGCAGTGTCATGTGGCACATGAGATTCTGAAAATCATGAAAATTAAAATTGGCATGTGGAAGCTTGTTTCTCAACAGACTCTTCACTTTTCATCTGCAGGTCTGCTAGGAAACTAAATATCCACTTCTTCTTCTTCACTGGGATCTCATTTCCCTGTGAAATAAGAGAGTAATTGCTCTTCTGTTGGCAACACCTAACCATTCAAAAACAGCTTGCTTTCTGCATCTCTGGCAACACAGAAGTCCTTAATCCACATTTTTTTATATTGACTAATTTTTCATTTGCTCTGAAACTTACCAGGTTTATCTTGGAACTGCTTTGGTGCTTTGCTACATTATTTCTTCTGTATTTCTAGTGTTAAGAATTTTTCTTTCTATAGTTCCTCTTTGGTATTTATATGCATAGTGTTTAAAGTTCAGGATACTTTACAAATGCCAGGATTTGTTTATTTTCACAGTAAGACTAAATCCAAAAGTAAACTGTGTAGTACAGCTCTGAAGGAAGAGCATTTTATAGGTGGTGGCAAGTTTGATGTGATCTTTCCTAACAGGCAGAAATCTTGTGTGAGAAATTGCTGTATCAGTTTCAGTTACTAGTTAGTCTTTATCTCCTACCATTCTTCCACCAGTGCATAAATTTAAAGCTTGCAAAGCAGAACTTGTGAAAATACATATGTGGAAGAAAATTCTGCCAACTCTTTGGCAATTGACTTGTTGCTTGTTGACACCACTGAAAATGAGAGTAATAACTACCTCCTGTACCACATGGGCTACCTTAGGGAGAGATTTACTTTGAAGACAGAAAGTGCTGAAGGAACTAAGAGATGCATAGGTCACAAGGAAGAAGATTTAGGAGACTGGTTCTATTCTTTAGTGTAGACATTTGGGTTGTATTATTCAAGAAATGCAGACAATGACGATTAAACAATTTAGAGAGAAGAAGATAAACCAGAGCTCCAAATGTGATCTTTATCCTTTTTGCTTTCTCCATTGGTCACAGGAGCAGGAGATGGGATTGGAAAAGCACATTCCTTCAGGTAAAATAGATTACCTCCTCTTCATTTTATCTTTACAAAATTACAATTGCTATCTCCCCATCAGTGTCTTCAAATTAGTAAAATTATTCTAGAATTCAAAGCTACTGTGACAAACATGGTCCTAATCTTTCTCTCCTGTATAACCAGAATAGCATTAATCAGTGAAAGGAAACCATTGGTGCATTTCAGAGGAAAGTCACTCGGGCCTCAGTGGTCTCATCAAACCAGGGAACTAAAATGAGTAATTCAAAAGAGGGCCCATTGTCAGTCCAGAGAAGGAAATAGCCTAAATTGTTCCTTTTCACCCAGTTTCACAGCTAATCTTCATTTTCTAGCCTTTACACTTGCAAACACATATTGAAAGTTCTATCTGAAATAGCTAATAAGGGAGAAACTTTTATAAATTAATATAAACTACAGGTTATGGAAAGTATAAGAAATCCTAATGGTTTAATACAGAATCAGGAGCTGCAGGAGGCTGCAGGAGGAAAAGGATCTCTGTGCTGTCCCTGTGGCCTTTGCTGTGCAGAGTTGCTGCAGCAGTACCTTCCTATCCGTGGTAGTCATCACTGAGGGCAGGCTGGCCTTGTATTGTGTTGTATCAGCTGGAAGGCTGATATTACTGATTGTGATGTTTTCTCCTTGGTGTCTTCTTTCTAAACTGTCTCCCTTTCTAGAAGTTAAACAGCAATGAATCAAGACTTGTCCCTATGACTGAGGTGACTGGGTGTCAAAGGACATCTTGTAACGTGCAAGAGTTTAAATGTGATGCCTTCTGCTCATAAATTATAAAATGTATTTCACAGGAAAAGAAAAAAAATTAATTTTTAATTGATTTACAAGATTTTTTACACTAGTCTTTTCATTATGCATTGTTTAAACACCTGGATACCTTATGACTGCCATTACTGGGAGTGGCAATACAATAACTACTTTTGAAAGTACATTGAATGTAGAATGCTCAAAGACAAATACCAGGTATTAGAGTTTCACATTTGGCATAGTTGTGAAAAAACCCACGGGAGAGAAGGGAAAATACTGTCTCCTTTCTACTCACTGAATTGCAGTATTAATAAGTAAATGGGAAGGGTCTGATGAATACATAGGTCAGGGGGAATGGGATGGGATCAAAACAGGGAGAGCAGGCATCAAAAATGCCTAAATATTATTATCATGTTTCTGGGTGAAGTCCTCTGTTTATGCAGCTGAACTAATTTTCTGTGTGAGCACCTGGTGATATTTTATCCATGTGAAGGCTTCAAGAACCTGTCAATGTCTAGATTAGAGCCTCTGTCATTGTTCTTCTTCGTTTGTGCTGTATGAGTTATGCAAGAGTAAATCCCATTAAATGGCCAGCTATAACATGTGAATGGCTGCATTATGCCATAGGAAAGAGTAAACCCACTGCTGTCCTTTTTTTTAAACTTGGCTAGAGCTGGATAGATTTTGTGGAACATTTGTTCATTATTTTTGGCATTTGTGGGACGACTGAAAGTCATCTCTCTCCATGCTGAGATGTACCATCCTCTCCAGGTGGTCCCTTTGATTGAAGCTGTGCTCAGCTACTGCTCTGTGGGACAGATCCCAAGCCCACATCACATGAGCTCATAGTTTGGCACATTATCTTGCTGGCTGAAGTAGAAGCACGCACTTGTGTGTGGCTTGTGGATAAATAAATCTGATCCTGCTGTTTTAATATTTGTGTGCCTTGAGAGGTTCTGGCTCAGCACTGCTGTCTTGCTGCTCTGATGTCAGGATACAAAATTCTCTTATATTTTTCTGGTGTACATTCCTCTGGTATTATGTGCTGATGTTTGATGTTTGCAAGCCTTGTTTGATGGGCACAGTCTTCTAGAGAAGACTCTAGTCTTCTAGAGTATTAGTTCTGATGTTAAGTGATGAATTTCTTTCTGATGTCCTGAGCTCAGGCATGGGCTGATAGTGAGTCACAACTAATTTAAGAACTCCACACTTGGTAGCATACACTACAGGATTCTAAGGAGAGCTGTTTTTGTGTTTTGGAATGCTAGTGGAATGTGGTTTCCTGTGTTCAGTTTTATGTGGAGATCCCAGTAGGTGGTTCATTGGGTAAAAGTCAGCAGACTGAGGTCCAGAGAGAGATTACAGTACTCTTGTTTATGCCTAGATACAGGACTCTACAAAGCCCCTAGAGCTCAAAAGCTGCCTGGGGCTGTATGAAGAACCTGAGGCAGCCGTGAGGTCTCAGAACACTACTTTGTTGATGCCAGGACACAGACCTTTAGTTTCACAAGCTTGTATTGAGAGGCATACACATATGGAACTCAAGTTTATCCTCTTCTGAATGAATATGCAGGCTTCCCTGAAGGTTCTACATGTATTTTGAATAGATGAGTTGTTTTGAATGACTGACCTTCTTGAAGATGAAGACCCTGACTTTTTAACTTACTGTTGTGATGTCAGAGTACTGGAAATTTGGATCTAGTTTGCCATATGTACTTGAAAAGCCAGGCTTCTGTTACACTTGGTCCATGAGTTCTTGGGCTGATAGGGTTTAAACTCACCAGACTTCCAAGAAAAAACAAAAGTCACCTGTGAGTTTGCTGCTAGTTTGTCACATCTCTACTCAAGGATTGGCATTTCAGGTACTGATGTAGTCTTGTTTGTTCTGCTTTTATGGTGTAGTGACTACAGATGTGCTTTATCATCTGTTACTGACATAGCACCTCAGGCATACTGGGTTTACAGACAAGGCCGTGGCATAGTCTGAGATTTACAGTTTGGCCTCTTCAAACTTCTCGTGTGATGTCAGGGCATAAGCAGGGTGTGTTTTGGCTCACATGGTCACCATTCTTGTTACTCTTAATAGTTAATCACTCTCTTATAAGTCAGGCCAGTGCTTGTGTTCAATCAGTGTTTCAGCAGACCATTTTGAGACAGGCTTCTTTCATTTGAGATTCATTCATTTCCTAATTTAACAGCTCCTCGAATCTTAAATATTTGTTTCTTGTCCTGAAATTCTGTATAGTATTAACAGCAGTATAATAGCTGTTAAATATGATCTGAGTTTTCCTGCTCTAGTTGCAAAGTATTCTTTTTTCTCCACTTGATCTTAGATTTATAAAGCTTTATTGTTTAAAAAATCCATTTGGACTGAGCTGTAAAAACATGCTAGAAAATGCAGAGGGACTTAATATTTATTTAATGTAGGTTTGAACTTTTTAATCATGCATTTTTGAGATTCCAGAGTGCTGATTCTGCTTGAATTTTCTTTATCATTAGCCCTTTTAATGATAAATTAAATTTTAATGATAAATTGAATTTTCTATATCATTAGCCCCATTTCTAAATGCTTAGTTGTCATTTGTTATGGCTGGAGTTGGTAATAATGATCTTACATTTAGGCAGACTGAGTCTCAGGAGCATTTTAATCCTTTGCCACTGGGAGTCAGGATTTCCTAACATATGCAGCTTCCCGTTACACACTGGCTGGGAGCCAGTGCTTATTCCTTACTGTGAAGAAAAACACCATTCTTTACGTCCAAGCCTTTGTATACTACGAACATTTTTTGAGCTAAAGACATCAACACTAGAAGTTACCATCATTTCAAATATTAAGCCAGACTTAACTTTTCCTGCAGGTGGCCATGGAATTCGAAGCACAATTCTTTTCATTTGCTTGGGGGTCTGTTAGTATCTCATGGTAATTACAGCGTCCAACAAAACCTGTTTCTGGAAAGGATACACATTTTCTATGTGGGTGAGGAAGCAAAAGAGACTAGTCAGGTGTATGGCCTCCTTTGCCTTGACTTCTGCTTAGTCTGGTGCACAGTAGCAAGAGAGGTTCCTCTCACCTGATAGGTAACACTTTTATAAGGTTGCCCTAAACATATGATTTTAGGTGAAATACAATACAACCTTAGCAATAAGAATCCTTTTATATTTAGGTTTTAGTAAGGGGTTTTCTATCAAATGACACACAGAGACAAAGCTGATATGATACTGAGAAGATATCCAGAACTCCAACACCCAGTGAAGCAGAACTTTTTTTTATTTTGTGTATTACATGGCTGGTAATTGGTCTTGGGTCTGAAAAGACAAAAGACTAAACAATCCCTATCCAAACACCGACAAATGACAGAAAGGAGCAAGTGACCCTGGAAACAGAGACCGTATCTCTGACTGAAAATGCCTTGAGTCAAATTCCTTACAGACAAAGGAAAGTCTACTAATATGTAGGCAATTATAGTTCTCTACTTGAGAGCTTCAAGCGGAGTACTTAAAGCAGACTTTTGAAACCCCAAAGCCCCCAAGTCTGTGCAGGTGTCTTTGGAGCCTTGATCAATTATAGCAGAGGATCTACACAACACAGAATTGTGAGAAAGGCTGAACATACAAATGGTTGTGGCTGATGCCTTTAGCAGGGCGATATCTCCCTGTACTCTTGATGGAGAAAATTTTTGAGCAAAGGTCCTTATTTCTTAACATTCTCTGCATTGTCTCATGAGAACCCAACAGGACAAAATGTTTCCTCAAATAATTTTAAGAAAGTGTTGCAGGGAGTCAGCTATAGAAATTAATGGATCTTCTTAATGGATCTTAGTGGGTGGCCTTTGGCAGTTATTTCTTCTTCTGAGCAAATCTGAAAGTTCTTTCAGCTGATGTGGGCTTTATGTATTGTGATGGCTAATTTAGCTCTCTTTCTCCTTTCTCTCACAGGCATTTTTCTAGTTTTAGTTTTATCTTTATACACTCAACTCAGCTCAGCTGACAATTGTTAGTAACTTCATTTCAAAATGGGGGCCATGATCCTTTCTCTGACTTTGCCTAAAAATCTGATGGGAATGGAAGGCCTCAGAAAATCATGGTTACACCAAACTCACCATAAATGGATTGTTATGTTAAATAGTGTTTGCAGCTATAGAATTCCAGCTATTGCCAACATCTTTGTGGATATACATTTTTGTGACTCTCTTTTGAGTATTTATGTGCATAATTCACCTTTTAAAATTTGATTTTTAAATATTTATTTCTTTTAAATTTGCATCTAATTAAAAATTAAGAAAAAAAAGTCAAAATTTATCCATCAAACTTGAATCAGATCTAAATTATATTCAATAAAAATTAATAAAGTCCAAACCTTTTCTAGCTACTGGGCCTTCAATTCAGTAGCCTTAATGTACTTCCTCAGGAAAAAAATGTGGTGATGGAAGGTGATGCTGTAAAATGATTGGAAAGACAGCAGGCGTGACTTGACTCCCAAATGCAAATAAATAAAAATAAAAATAAAAATAAAAATAAAAATAAAAATAAAAATAAAAATAAAAATAAAAATAAAAAGTGTGTTTCTGAGAAATTTAATGTGATTTTCACTCCATGAAGACTTTCATTCATTTGCAGTTGGCTCCAATTATTTTTAATTTTTATACTATTGGGATTTGATTGTTGTCCAGTATATTTTGCTTGTAAGGGTCCAAAATTATACAGTGAAGGAAATATTTTGGAAGTCTCTAGATGACTGATTATTTTTTGGCCTGGCTTTAACATCTCTTGTTTATCCATTAGGTAAGTAAGTGACAGGTGAATGAAAACAATTATTGCTGGTTTTGCAAATCTGAAAAAAATTGAAAGATTCTTGTCGCCTTACTGTTTCCTAACAATTTTATATTCCTCTCTTGTACCTGGCAAGAAGTGGATTAACTATAGTGAAGATAAGGAGAACTTCTGAAAAACTGAATTTGATAAGCCTTTGTCTCAAAATTATCCTCCCATTTACCAGGCTGGCTTTACAGGGATCTGCAAGTCTTTTCCCTTGTTATCTAGCACAGCAGGCTGCTGGATATTGCTATAGCTTTACCTCCAAGTATTTCTCCAATACTAAAAAATTTTTTATATTACTGTGTCCCTTGAGCTCTTCTAGACATGGATCATTCTAAAAATATATGCTCACTTTCAAAGAGTGTAATGGGCTAAAAAAAAGTCAACATCTGCTCTTTACTGCCTTTATCTGCCCTTAAAAATCTGTAAGTACAGATAAATAGGTTACCTTTAAAGTCGTTATTGGAACAGAGCAGAGGAGGACTAAAAACAAAATCAAAGTACCAGGTTTGTTTTTTGGTTGGTTGGTGGGTTGGTTGGTTGTTTTTTTAAGGCTTTCAAATTGCATTTGGCTCTGGATGAAACAGTTAAATAGAGTGCATTTAGAATTAATGTTCCCTTTCTTTTCTTCAAAGGAAATTAGCCATTAATCCTGGTGAATGTCTTGTATAAATACTTTAAGATTGACAGTTAGAATTTATTTAGGAGTCAAATGAGTTTTTATCCTCCATTAACTTTACAGATTGCTAGAATGAAAATCATTCTTTCCACTGTCTCTTTTTCTATACATGGCTTCTATCCAGCAGATTCCTTGATTTACATGTTTAAAAGTATGTGTCAACCCAAGACTATATCTATACAAGTTGGAAATATTTGCCTTTAAGAAGGCTTAGCAGCTGAGTCCAACAGAGTATCAGATCCAGGGAGATCTGAGAGCAGAGAGCAGCATGTCTGTCAGGGATGTGGTAGACCTGGGTGAAAAAGTTTGCAAATTTTCAACCTTCATTCAGTTCAATTTTGCAGCTACCAAAATCAAGGAATGGACCCAGAAATTTTCTATCCAGCATGCCTCTCTTTTTTTTTTGTGGGGCTGGATTGACTTTTTTCCCTTGGAAAGCAAGGGGTATCTGACAAGGAAAGCTGTAAATTCGTCCGCACTATGATTGAGTAGAAGGCCACCCACTGGACTCCTTCCTAACTGAGGCCATACTGCACTGCACTGTGCAGCAGCATGTAAGGAAGGACTTGCCTGCCCTCCAAACACTCCTACACCTTCTGCACACAGCCATGACTTTTCACTTGTTCAGTGACAGCTCCAAGCTTCACTGACAGCAGCAGTGTTATCCATGTAATCCAAGGTGTGGGGAGGTGTGTTGTGTGACCCAAGAAGTCAGGCTACACTGATGAGGTTTAGACACTGTTCCACCTGGTTGTGGTCATAGCCTTTCCCACAGCTGCTGAAATAGGTGGCAAATTCCAGTGAGGTATTTCAATTGTTTTCAGCAGGTTTTAGCTGAAGTCCAGAGTGACTCATCTGTTATTTATTGTGTCAGATTGGAAATTAGTATCTTAACAACAAGAAGATGGCACAAACAAAAGGAAAGAAAGAAAAATACAGCAAGGAAAAGCATATCTGATGTGGAGGCACTAAAACAAGCAGGAAGCTCTGAACACATTACTCTTGTTCCCTTTTTTTTTTTTTTTATTTAATATCTACACAATACTTTTTTGCAGTCCGTTGTACATTATATTGATGAGACTTGCTCCATTTTCAAATGGATTGTATTATTTGCCTAATTATACTGCCACATCTGTTTGGATACTGAGTGCTATAAATTAAAGAGTCTAAACTGTGGGTAATTACAGACATCTCAGTGTTTGGCTTTCCAAGTTCTGTGGGCCACAGGTGTGCCTGAGAACAGCACTCAGAGCTGGAGCCAGCAGAAATCCACAGTAAGAAAAACATTTCTCCAAAGACACACTGGAATTGAAAACCATATTTCCATTCATTCAGACTGCAAAGCTCTTTTAAATGAGATAAAAAATACCAAAGTAGGTGTTACAGAGGGCAGACAGAATCACTACCACAGGTATCCTGCTCATTTAACACATTTAGTACTGTAGTTGTGAAATATTGATCAAACCACAATACCAGGGGATTAGAAATGATGGAATGCTACTAACTGCAGTCCTGTTTCATTTCTTCTGCTTATATTTCCCGAGCAAGCTGTACAGGCAGATCTAAGTCCTGTTTGCAAAATAATACCTTAGGATCCATTTATATGTTCAGCACCTGTACCATACTGTTGTTAAAGCCAAATAAGCAAACAAACAAAAAAAGGCACTTCTGCAAGATACAAAATTCCTCACCATAAGTGTGGTTTGGGTTGGTAGGGTTTGGTAGGGATTTTTAATTTTTATTTTTTTTGATTGGTTGTTTTGGGGTTGGTTTGTGTGAGGTTTTTTTTTTTGTTTGTTTGTTTGGTTTTTTTGGTTTGTTTGCTTGTTTTTGTGGTTTTTTTGTGGTTTTTTTGGTAGAAGCAAGTATTTTTTTTAAATGGAAAATAAGGTGTGTCATCCTCAGATACAATAAGAATACAGCTGTAACAGAGCACACAGTTAATGAATTTGGATTTGGTGATGCAGGAAACTATACAGAAATTATGTCTTCTAATATAGAATTAAGTAGTGAATAAAAAAGGAACCCACACAGCCCAGGACAAAATATACCTTGCTCCCACAAAGACCTGTAAAGATGCTAATTGATTCAGCTGTCCTCCCTGCTATAGGCTGAGTTTCCAATCTGTTCTGCTGTGTCCTCTGCCTCTTGTCCTGCCTGCTCCAAGAAATAAGTAGGTAACATAGTGAGTTCACTGACTACCATAAAACAACTCATTTCACACATTCTAAAAGGCTGTTAAAAATGTCTGTTGTGTCTTGCTGGTCCCTTAAGGTAAACTCGTCAATTTACTTTCATATCTGTAAATTTCCACTGAATATGAACACCAGAGAGACACTAACACACTAAGAGAGACTTAGTGCTTCTCTCTTTATATTCAAATGTTGCTGTAGTACTAAAAGAAGGCCTTTCAAGATCAGTTCTTGTGCCACTTGGGCATTTATTTTGCTACGTTGATCTTCAGAACATCTTCATAACTCTCTATCTAAATAGGAGGGGAGTGATTCTGGAATGCTGTATATCCTAAACAACTTCATGCTGCATTCTGATTTATTATCTTTTTGGTAAATTTCAAAAAGCAGCACACTATCCTATCTGACAAGCAGATTCCCAAGTGATCTAAGGTCAGAAGGAATTAGATGTAAAACTCTTAGCAATACATCTTATAACACATTGAATTAGCCAACTTGGTTCCACTTTCAATTTTCCTTAAATTAGTTTTTACTCCACTATTTCAAATAAAACAAAACAAAATAAAATAAAATATTAAAAGAAAAAAAAAAGACAATAACCTGTCCTGGAGCTTGAAAAGCTAGACTTTTTATTCTAGGACACTTTGGACTTTTAAACAGAGATGTAATGGCTAGTATCTTCAAAGACTATCATAAATCTTTGTCACAGACAGGGAGAGACATAAGAAGCATTGGAAATTGTTTTTTGGCTCTCTCCTTTGCAGAATTGCTATAATTTTCTGAAGAGCTATCCCTGGGTAATTCATTTGTCAGCATGAGAGTTTTATTGTTTTTTAATATATTGGTTTATTCTTATAGGAGACAGAGGAAAGCCATCTGGAGTACTTGTTTGTTGGCTGACAGTGCTGGTTGCAGCCATACAGTTCTGTACAGACAAGGAGTTGCAGAGAAAGTCCAAATGCCTTGTTTGATCCTCATTTTTATGTTGCTCTAGTTTTGGCTGCCCTACTGATTGTCCACAAGAAAGATGGCCACAATATCACTATACTTTTTAAGACCATCTCGTTTTGTTTATAGAGCTCTTCAAACAGAAGGTCACTGTAGGTGTCTGCTCCAGCTGTTGCTCTGTTTTTTCCCACTCACTGCATTTACACTCACAATGTCCTTTTATTTATAGTTTCACCATTCGCCCAGCCTGGGACCATGACGGGGTCATTTGCCACTAGAGTTGCTTTTATAGGTTGAAGGTTCAAAGGATGTTTTGTCCCTTTCATACACAGAACTGCAGCTTAGAAAGAGGGCAAGAAAAAGGGCAGTCCTTCCTCCTTTCCTCCTTTCTTCTGTCATGGAGACAGATGTCCTCTAAAACTGCACGCAAGATGCAGCCCACATTTCAGATCTGCAGTCAGTGTGCTTGCTGTTTCCACAAACTGCATTACTTGAGTAGTGTAAGGTGGTCAAAATTTGCAGTTTGCAAAGAGCTTTGAGGGGCAAAGAGGAAAAACTGGAAGAGAGCAACTTTATCTCATTCTCCAACAGAGGTTCTGATTTGTTGCAAATTGGCCTGCTGGACCCAAAGCCAGCTTTCTGCATCTTTGCTCTCCCACAGGAGCTGGCACAAGGCCTCTTCTTAGTGAATGAGCACCAATGGATGAGACAAAATTTCTGGGTAATAATTCAGCAAGTCTAATTCCTATTCCTATTCCTCTCTGTCTTCTGTATGATAAAATCAGAATACAAACCAGCAAGGGACATTTTGCCAAAAGTCATGTGCACTTTTTGCCATGTATGTGAACCTGAATTCCTGCCACTTGCAGAGCCTGCAATCTGATATTCTATTGACATTTCCAAGCTTTGCTTGTCATTTTTTCAGCAAACTTCATCTGGATTTCAGGTTGCCCATAAAACTTGATAGTGGGTTTAGTACCAAAAATTTACAATGTGAATATCTAGTTAGAGGAGACCTTATTAGGCCCTTTTAAAGGAGAGCCTTGCCCTTAAAAATGAGTAAATAAGAGTTTCTACTTCTTTTCTTCATGAAACTGCATTGAAAATATGAACAGCAATAAATAAACTGCTGAACAAAATGGCAATGTACAGCTGGGTTCTTCTCCTGCATAGAAATGACATTGGAAAAATCATACACATTTCCCTTTCCCTCTAATTGACCTTGTAAAATTTAAGCTGTAGCCTCCCTAAAATGCCTTTTAGTGCTGCAAAATCCCAAGAAAGGTTCAGACTATGAGACTGCAAATGTTAAAA
>WBNO01014183.1:0-10897 GCA_013400575.1 Peucedramus taeniatus
TTAAGCATTTTGTTTCCATCAGGCTATATCAGGGAAAATTAAATTAGGTTTGGTGCTAGCAATTATTCCTTCCTATCTCTGACATTGCCATGTATTCTTTTATTGTAAACAGACCAGGACAAATTATCCAAAGCAGAGTCCTAAGGAACATGTGGTTATCCTCCATACTGCAGGTTTTCTACAGTACCATTTTCTGTGGTACATCCTGCTTCTGTGTACCTATTCAGATTTTTGTACTGAATGATAAAAAATCATGAAGATTTCTATAAATTCACATGGCATGTAAAGGATAAGGAAGCAAATGTACATTGGCTGCTTAACATACCCAAGAAAAGGGTAGGCATATGGGAGCAAAGCAATAGGTGGTTTCAAAAAGAGAGTATTTCAGGCAGAAGAAATTACTTATGCTGGGAGGTTAAGGAAGTGACTATACTGATGTTAGAACTGTGGAAACATTAAATATGAATGAAATGCAGAAATAGCTTAAGGAAAGGTAGTAACAGGCTAGAAGCAAAGGATGTGACAGAAAAGAGCTCTGGGAATGAAGAGCAACGGTAATAAAAGAGACAAAGAGGTAAACTGACAGAGAGGAACATTTAGGATTTGTAAATGAGCTCTGCCAAAAGAGAAAAGGAATGTTCATTGGAGTGGAGTCAATGAGTGACAGGCAGAAGAGAAAATTTTGTGGAAAGGGCAGTATAGAAATCTACAACAAAAGAGGTTTAAATAATTCTAGAATCAAAACCATTTTGTCGCCTCCACTCTAGATTAAGCATTTTAGAAAATTAAGAAAAAATATGCAAAAAAGAGTGGGAAAAGAACTGAGTCAGAAGAAATGAAGGACATGGAATGAAATCAGAACATTACACCAATGTTTACAGTAATTTCCTCCTGTCAAAACAAGAATTTGAATGCCTGAGGAAGAAGTATACAGTTACAAAAATTGGTTTTATCCTGCAGAAGATAAAAGGACAATAATCTTCACAAAAGTTGCTCTCATTTTCCAGGACAGTAGAAACACAAAAGCAAGCTATGTGCTGAAAGACAGGATAAAAATTCCAGAGGATGAAAATTATGGGCCATGTCCTGTGTTTAAATCAAAGCTGAAAAGGTGAAATTGGACCACCAGCTGGAAGTCCTGGTTTGGTCCACTGAAGGACTCTTAGCAGCCACAGTCATTTCTTTCTTATAATGGCCCTCCCCGCCATGATACTTACATTGATTAAAAAGCTGAGCTACAAAACCCCACTCTGACTAGGTCCCTCCTACCTAATGAAGAAGTCCATAATGTTCCTGTATTAAATGTCCTTGTTTTCTAAAAGACAAATAATTGTACAGCTGATGTACACAGAGATTCCATCAGAATTTTTTCATACACTATGGATTACTTATGTTAGGATGAGACCATTTTCTTATGCAGGAAATAATATACCTTTTATAATTTTTCTTCAAGGTGGAAATTTTTGATTTTACTGTTTTATATTTAGTCTTGCATTTTTGGACAGTTACGATCATAAATTATCTTAAAATGTGTAATAGTGTATTTAAGCTCAATTACTCTGAGACAAGAAAGCCCAGTAAAATGCTTAAAATAGGTAATTGAAAAGGACTTGTTTTTCTAATGTAAAACAAGCTGAGTGAGTTTAAATAGTCTAAATAGTCATTACAGTCCGACTGTGATGTGTTCTTTCCTCCACACTTGCTGCAGCATTTCTTGTATTATTATAATGGTTTCTAGAGCAATAAATTACAGACACAGAACCAACTGCTGAAAAGTGTAGGCGGCTCACACAGCATGATGCAAATCACACTGTTGGATTCTCTTCCTTAGTAACAACAATTCCACCAGAGCACACGTGATTCTGCCCACCATAATACAATTTCACTACACAGCACAGTTTCTTATGGAGCAATAGAAGTGGAATTTTCCATTGCCAAGGCCTTAACTCTGCAAAGTTATTTTGGTGCTTGAACTTTCCATGCTTATGTAGTATTCTAGTAACTGCATGTACATAAAATAGGCAAATTCATAGTCAAAAACAGTTAACAAAAGATATGGTCACCTGAGAGCTACTTACCAGGTTATGATAAATAAATCGGCGATTTTCCAGCCTAATTTCTTGTGAAGTGATCAAAATACCACAAACCCCCTCCTAAGCAAAACTTAGCAAGCAGAAAACATGGTCTGGGTCACTGACTGAAGTAAGGGATAGCAGTAAACAGTTGCCCCCTGAATCAAATTTCTTTAAATTATGAGAAATTATTGATTCCAAAATGCTACTCTGCCTACTCTTCAAGCTAGATCCCCATATTTGCAAGTTACTGTGCACTAAGTATATTTATATCTTCATTTGATCCAAATGTAATAAAATATAAAAGATAAAGATATCCTTTTACAAATGCCATTTAACTATAATAAAAATATGCTTAGAAAGTGGGAATCAGAATTAATTTTTGTACTACTCAAAGATAATATTGCTAAGATTCATACGAAATAGAATTAGGGATGTGACAAAAATGAGTGATAAATACCTTGCAAAATTTGGCTAGCTACCTACTAATTTTGAAAAAAAGTCAAATGGCTTCACTAATTCCTCCGGAAAAGATTTTTATTTGAGAACATATGGCTTGCAACTGTCCATAAAGCTCTTATTTTGCACTAGAGAAGGCCACATTTATAACAACCATTGTGTGTACATTTAAACAACATACAGATGTACTTACATCAGGATGTGGGAGAAATCACAGGTAGAAAGGGATATGGAAAGCTTATTGCCCATGTTCCTGCACTATTTGACACCAAGTTACACCTAGTACAGAGGTGATAACCAGAATTCTAGTATTCACACTTCTTTCTACAAAACCAAACGCTTTTCCCCTACCATTCTTCAGAAATCACTTGACAGTTTATGCTTCCGATTATTTTTTTTTGGAGGTGGTTATTTATTAAATTTTGAGCACATTTTGTACATAAGGGCTGTATTCCCATCCATCACTGATTCATCAATTTAGACTGAATATCAGGAAAATGCAGTTGAAAATATGGCTTTGTGGCATATTCTTTTTCTTTTTTTTTTTTTTGCTAACAGAATGATAAGATTTTACAATAATACTAGTAATATTTCTATTCATCACTGAAGTGATTTAGATCTTAACAACTCCACAGTGCTGTAGCAGAAGTATTTTCCACAGCAGCTACAAATAGTTCATCACTGTGCTGGCGGAAGGAAAGGGAAAGGAAGGTGGTATTTTAAAAAGAGAAATGGGGCAAAAGATATAGTAATGCATATTCTGGGAAAGACTACAGGCTGAGCTATCTACATGTTATTTTCAGTCATTCAGCAGATACTCTGGTCCCTCTCTTTTCTAAGTGCTAATTTTATCCTGAATCATTGCCTGTTAGGTTGTCCTATTTACTGATCTTGTCATAGCTGCCATATTCTTTTTCTTTTTAGTAGACACTCCTGGAAGATACAAACTTCCTCTAAAAATGTTTGGTGCATCTTCCTTTACACCTGCTTTCTGAAATTTCTATATTACCTTCAGAGGCTTACTCTTCAGCACAGGGAAGACACTTGTTAGAACTGTCAAGAATAAAAGCATCAAGATTATATTCTAAATTGTATTGGTTAAATTTTGTGACATATAAATGCTTTTTTGATGTTTTCTGCCTTTTTTTACATCTCAACTCTAAGTTTAGTTCGCTTTCACCTTATCTTCTGTTAAGGACTTTGATGCAAAGCCATAAATATATCTAGAAGAGTTTATTTTCATAAGGAAATGATAAATTTCCAAAATGGACTCCATAGTAATACTAAGCAATAGCTGGATATGTTGTGACTCGATATGAAACGCCCAATACCTTGATGTATTTCAGCCTAAGTTTAGTTCGCTTTTGTAATGTTACGTAGAATAGACATCTGACGTGAGAAAAAAAATCACAGAAACATCTTGAAAAACCCTTCAAAGTGCACTTTTGTGGAATCATGTTTTTACAATTTATAACTGGTTTGTGTCATCAGAATAATTTTTAAATAATCCTTAAAATTACAGGGTTTACTAAAGGTTCTGAAAGCTAAAAACCTTCATCTGTGTCTAAGGAACATGGGCACGTGCAATTGTGATCTTTGCATTTCTCCAGTACTCATCCTGCTGTGGATCTCACTATAATTTATGGCAGGCTGCAGATAATTCAGTTTATGCTGATTTCTAACAGATTTAAAAGGTTGGTATATCATCCATAGATCAGAAGGATATACTTCTTTGTTTTAACTTCATCTTTTGCTGGGTTTAAGAAAAGTCTTAAAAATATATTCAGAGTTTTAATTAGCACTGATAAATTTGGGGCATGGGGTGGGGATTGGGGAAGAGAAAAGGAGGCTCTTTGTGGAAAGGAGGCTTTCCCATTGCAGTGTGAGCAGTGTACACTGTCACACAAAAGCACACCTGCACAGTACAACAGAAACTGCTGCTGCTCACAGCACAACATTCTCTGGCGACAAAAGAAGCAAAGCAGCCACTCTCTTCGGTTACCTTTCTGGTTTCACAGCCACAATCAACAAATGATGAGGCTTGATGCATTAACTCTACCCTTGTGCTTTTTTTTAAGTGTTAAAATGCTGGAAATGTAAACAATGAAAAATAAATAAAAATAGATATCTATGTAAACACGTTTAATTAATTTTTGAATGCCAAAAAACAAATAAAACTGTAAATAAATCTCTATTATAATGAATAACTCTCACAGATATTTTCTTACGATTTCTTGATTTGGAAAAGCCAAAAATACCTGTCTTTATTTAAAAATAAATATAAATAAGAAAGAGAATGATAATGAATAAATTAAAGTGAGAATAACCAAGAAAACATATAAAGGGCCATGCTTAATGCATCTTATTGTAACAATGGCCTTTACAAATGTTCTATTATATTTTGGAATCTTTGAAAAGAGCAGTACTGCAATGTAGAGATGATGAATTCTGACAAATTCATTTAAAGGGGGTAAGTAGAAATGCTTGGTTCTTTGGCATCACAAATAAGGATAATGATAAGATACTGAAATACTAAAAATACTTTGTTTAAATAAGAATAACTTTGTTTAAATAAGAATAATAATAAGGAATATATAACATATATTCCTNATTCCTGTATACAGGTTTGTCCTCTCTCAATCATCCAACACCTAGCAATAATAAAAACAATTTTTAAAGGAAAACACAGTGGCAGATGTGGGTTTTTTATGATTTTGAAATATTAATGTTAATTATTTAACACAATGCAACTCAAATAAAAAAAACTGTCTGGGACAATAATGCAGCAACTTCCAGTGCTGCAGAAAGAGGAAAAGTAAAAGAAACAGAATTTAAAATGGGGCAATTTCAATTTTCCATGTGCTCTGAGGAATCTATGCAATTGCTACAAAAAGATATTAGAAAGACAGGAGGTGAGATGTTGACTTCCAGATGGAAATTCACAAGAAAATATTTAGGCGTGCTCAGCACTGACGTACAACAATCTAGAAATGGATTAACTCACTGAGACCATATGGGCAGAAAATAACTTGAGTTCTGTACGCCAACATGAATGTAGTTGGGTGACAAGAGAAACAGAAGGGTGAAGAACTACTGAAAATAACTACGACATAGAGGTTTATAAAGCATGAACATAACAAAAGGTCATTGTCATGTAAGTGAAGCCAGTAGGATTTTGCAATTCCTATGGAAGGTATTTTACCTGCCACAAGGCCTGGGAAAATTTCCTGCACCAGACAGGGCTCTTACTACTAGTGATGAAAAATCTTTCTTATATTATCACAATGATCATTGATCAACAGAAAAGCCAGAAGAGACTAACAAAGGTGAAAGTTATATAATGTATAGTTAATGTTTTGACAACTGGTCTGCAGTGTGGAGTTCAGACCTCCTCAAGAGAAAGCTTCTGATGCAGGATGTTGAAGGTTGTTTCTTAAAGTACAAGACAAATAGACTGAGCTGGGGGTCACCTAGGGGTCTATGTGCAGGTACTTACAGGTAGAGAGTGGGCAATATCTAAGACAAGCTGTTTGAAATGTCTGAGGCCTAAAATCTCAGAGCTTACGAATATAAAGAGGCTCCTCCTTCAATTTGGCATCTTTGAGAACATCTTTAAAATGTGAGGCTATAAGCCATTTTTTTTTCCCAAAACTGAGGATGAGGACAGACTTTTTTTTTTTTCCTTTGCAGTACTGTTTCAGGAGGATACACTTCTCTTCTGTTTAATGCATGTTCTGTTAAGAAAAAAGTGTGTCTGTTTATTCAGGGAAATTGCCCTGGGGAGAGGGAGGAAACAGGGAATGTAAAGGTGCTGACATGTAGTACTCTAACGTGGTTATTTCATAGAAAAACAAGAGTGGTAAATGCCAAGCCTATTTTATTTTTCCAGCTGTAATGTTTTATGTTTTGAGGCCAGAAATTTAAGGTTGGTGGGCGTTTTTTTGTCATTTTGCTGGCCCAAGGAACCTTGAATTCTATTCTGCACAGCACATAATTTTAGGGGGAGATGAAGAATATCTAATTATGCATCTCAATCCAGAAATAGCATGTAGCATCTAGTATCTGCAGTATTCTTTAAGAAGGCAGATGTAACCCCAGAAGCTTTGCTGGATAGACTGATTGCTTTCTTGGCCTTGGACAAAACCACAGGATCCCTAAAAATACCTAGGAATTAGTTAGACATAACATTACTTGGCTGCCAAGATCAAGGCATTTTTTCATGCAAAGAAATATAGGCTGTTGTTATTTTATGTCAAAAAACCCAGGGTATTTGGAGTTAAGGCCCCTCCAGAATCACGCAGTAACTAAGAGAGGAATTTCTGAAACAGGTATTGGACATAAAAGCCTAATTTTTTCCTAAGGGATCATTTGGGTCCCTTTTACTAGACCTTGGTCTAATACTTTAACATGCTATAGTTTGAGAAATATGTTTCAGGAAGTGTTAGACAAAATTATGTATTCACCTATTTCTATTACATCCAGCTAAGATAGTAATCACGCCTGTCAAAGGGCTCAGATTAAGCTTGCATAAGTTTCTGAGATCATAATGTTACTGGATACTAAGCCACAGGAATCTAAAAACTTGTAATCTCATTTGTTTAGGAAACAGATACTTCCATGAGCAGCACCTTTATAAAAGGATTTATGTAGTTTCATTCTAACTGTCTGATATCTAAGGAATTACAATAATATAGTTAAATTCATTTTACTCCTTCTACAGAACTGGGATATAATTTTGGATCTCTCACTGCTACTCAAACATCTATTTTCAGGGGCCTTTCAAAGAAATTACTTCATATTCCTATTCCTCTGTTTTATTTGTCTAAAACTGATCAACAATTTTGATGTGTTCAAAGCATTATGTAAAAAGCTAATGTAAAAGAAAAAGTTACTTAATATCAGTTATTCGAGGAAACCTTGTGAGCTTTTTCATCCATAAAGTGGCAGCATGTTGTCCACAATCTTACTTTTTTTTTGTGTGTGTCTCCTGTGTGTATCAATTAACAGTTCACTGTTAACAGAAGTGTGAAAACACACAAAGCAAAGATAATTTCAGGTGACAGATTTCTCGCTTCAGGGCTATGCATGAAAAATTTAACAATTCTTAGGTAAGCATTTATCCTAAAAAGCACTTTCCTGTGTAAAGGCTATGCCTTAAAAGGAATTTTAAATTCATACCATGCTCGCATTTTATAACCTTCATCATTTTATATTTCATATCACTCATCATTCTTATTTGTGCCTAAAGTTTGCATCTTCTTAAACATATCATAAAACTTTTCATATTTATATTATTTTTCTTTTGCATTAAGTATTTTTATTTTTCACCTTAGCCCCAAATATTTCATCTAATATGAAATATTTTAAACTTTGAACCAGATTAAAAAATTCATATACAGCTAAGAAAAATAAACAGATATTCTGTATCCTCTCGTTATTTTAACGACAGATTTTTTCCACTTCTGAAAATACCAAATTTCAATTCAAATTCAAATTGGGATTGAAAACCAAATGTAAACAGAACTAGAAGACTGGTCCTTTACCCCATATTTTCAAGGACATACACAGCCCATAGGATGGCTATGCTCTGGTGAAGGGAACCTTAGTTTTCAATTTGCTTTACTGATTACAGGGAACATATGCCTGGTGTGTTTCTTTCTACCAATTAGTTATCCATGCAAGGACCTTCCTTATGTCACGGCTGCTTGATTTCCCTAAAAGCCTCTGACAAGGGGTTTTCATTGAAAGCCTTTTGGAAATCCATATATACACTATTCACCAGATGATGCTTAACCAATCAAAAGACATTTATCCACATACTTGGATTTTTTAAATTTACATTTAATTAAAAAAAATAGACTTGTCTAACAAAAAAGGCTGTTCACTGATCACTGTAGTAATGATCCATAAAATCTCTGTTTTAAATTTATAGGCATCACATATCAAGAAAGAAGTATTTGGTTGTACCATCAGCTCTAATAGAGGTGTGAATTAAAAATGATACACAAGTATAATCTAGAAGTGACTATAAGTAGCTTTTAAACTAATGCTAACTTTAGTAGAGTGTGGGAAATCTCATAATCATTCTGGTTAGGGAAGAATAAGCTTTTAGTATGCAAATTTGTAAGAAAAACATTTTGAAGAATTGCATCAGGTTAGAGATGTAAATGAGGCCTAAAATGTCTCATTAGGTTTTGAATTGCCCTTATCTTTTGTTGCCATTTTTTCTTTTTGTTTTCTAAGCATTATGAATCTTGTGGGCTTTGGGGGTAATTTTCTTGCTTGACTAAACCAGTAAGGGTTTTTCCAACAATGAATTATGAAATGCTTCTCCAAAATCAATTCTGCATGGAAATATGTATAGAGTAGAATAGAACTATGTAGTTTTATTTATTGAGTATTTCTCAGGTTTTTCGCCTAACATTTTTGATTGTATTTCAAATGACACAAGCAAATTCTGTAATACATTTGGTGTGATTAATAATTCATGTTTAAATTGAATCCAGATATCTAAAGCTTAATACAATGAAATATACATACAATTTATCTCTATTGAGAAAGAGACATCTGAAAATTTAGAACGTGAGACTTTATTTTAAAATGCTTGGATGGTAGGCAAACCATTTAAGCTCCTGTTTTAAACAGAAAACTTCAAAAAGCTTGTTAAATACATCAGTTCACTCGTATTGTGACTTATTGTACATAATCCTTTTCTGTTAACTTTTTAGCAAAATAAAATCTTTCATTACCATGTCCTAATGTTGCTGTGAATGTACTTTGATGTATTTCAAATTATTATGTTGACTTCTATTTTAATAACTTGTAATTCTGAATAGTCTACATTATTGAAATGGTATCCTGAGGTATTTATTATTTATCCTTATTACTTAAAATAACTATGCTTAGGACAGTTTATAAACAGATTAAGGCACATGTACTTGTTTCCACAATTAATAATCTGCTAGACAAATTGAACTACTTTGAACTAAATGCAGGATGGCATCACAATAGGAAAGGGTTTATTAAGTTTCTTATATTTTGTTTTTTAGGGTTCTATGAAATTGTGTTCACAAAATAGCTCCAGATAATTTAGATGACAGGACTGCAACAATGCCAAATTACTTGATGAATTTCTTTGTCATATTATTGCAACTAGCAGGAGAGCTTAAGACACTGCCTAAACTAAATTAGACTGAGTATTCCTTCAAATGAGAGTGTCATAAGCCAATTGCACCAAAAATCTTTCACTGCAGAGTTCCAATCGTTCTAATTACTTGTAGCTTTGTAGTTATGGTATGTATACACAGATGTGCATTTTTCTACTGACCAACATACATGCACATATAACACATGATGGTAAATTAATCTTTCACAAATATTTAACTCTCACCCACATCATCTTCTTAAATGAAATCAGTCCACTCTGGGAGCAGTTCTGGTGTTAAATGTAAATATTATTCTTTATTTAGATAGCAGTGGCCAGCGATTTAGTAGGCAGGTCAGATTTTGGTGCAATTTTTTCTTCTTTAGAGGTACTAATCCTGCTTCTTTAGCAAGCAGAAGCTTTCTCATTGATATAAGATACTCAGTGGATTTAATTTTCCCCCCTTTTTTCTTCTTCTCTTCATGCTTAGCAAATAACTCGGAGACTTAAATGAAAAATAGATATGAGAGATTACAGTAACTTCTATGACTCTGGCTAAGTGATAAGAAATTGATTCTTTTTTCTTTAGCTAATTGCCCACTTCAAGGAAAATTCTCACTCCCACGAAATCTTTGCCTTGGGACCATGGTATAGTAGGAATCTAAGAAATGTACATACTTCTAAGTCAAATGTATTGAGAATATCTGAGTGATTTTGGAAGAGTGAAATCATATGATGGTATAAAATTTGCAATTTATTTCCTGAAATATGCTGTACCACTCTTAGGTACTATGTCTAGAGAGCCTGTGCTTGTTGCTTGGCTATAATTGAAAATGAAATTTTATGAATATATATTAATCCTTTAATGGTGTTGGAGGTAGATCAGCTAATGTGAAAACAATCAATACATACTCTCTGAGCTACAAGATGTAAAATTACAGCCCTGCACTTTCTAACATTTACTTCTGTTTATAATCATATTATATTGCAGATATAAAAAGACAAAGGGAAATCTTGTAATATATGTTTAAAAATGGTCCTTTGAAAACTTTTTAAGACTATTTAAAAGAAATTCCTACCTATTCCTACTAATCTTTCAATTCTCTCTCTGATCCTCTTGTTGTGAGGGATGAACAAGCAGCTGAATGGTGCTTAGTTGCTAGCTGGGGTTAAACCATGGCACTGAAACACATATACAGAATATATAGAATATATATATATA
>WBNO01014190.1:0-44716 GCA_013400575.1 Peucedramus taeniatus
TAGAAATAGAAATAGAAATAGAAAATATAAATACAAATATATATAAATATGTGTAAATATAAATACAAATCATGTTGGTACATAAAATATTTAAATATATAAAAATATGTAAATAAAAATAATATAAATATAAGTATAAAGACAGTGGGGTCGTGTAGGACACTGCAGACTCTTGTGAGTGTAAAATGAGTAAATCCTGGGGAAACAGTGGAAAATATTTACACAAATTCCAGGTTTAAACGTGGAAGTGCTCCGATTGTATCCCCACACACCCTAATTGCTCTTTATGCATGCAATTGCATGATTTTAATGTGCTCTCATCATAATTACAGCAGTAAATTAAGGGACATAATTGCCCATGCAAATGTGCCCTGCCTGGCTGTTTATCCATTTTCTTCTCCAAGATATTCGGAGCACCAGAAAATAACGGAAGGTCACAGAATGCTGGAATTCCAGGATGGTTTGGGTTGGAAGGGATCAGCTCATTCCATGCCATGCCATGGGTTCCGCCGTCCCAGATTGCTCCAAATTCATCCAAAGGGATAAAGGGAATAATTTCTTACCTGTTTTTTTAGGAGAATTTCAAATATCAATAAGGAACTCTTAATTATTGGTAGAAGTGGCTCCAACTCTTTCTTGGAGGTGCCCAGGGAATGCCTGGAAGTGACTCAATACTCTGGGCTGGTGGCAAGGTGGGGACTAGTCACCGCTTGGACTTGGTGATCTTGGAGGGTTTTTCCAACTGAAATAATTCCATGATTCTCTCTGGGATATCCTGAGATACCTGAAGGTGTTGAAAATTCCTCTGCTGAGGACGATTTTCCCAAATCCCAGTTTTTTCCTGCACGTCCTTTCCTATTTTTATTTATTTTTAATAACATTTCCTTCTGTTTCGTTCTACCTCTGCTCAGAATTGCTCCTCCTGGCAGCTGGACCCCAGTCCTCATCCTGACCTTTCCAAGTCCTCTTCTCTAAAGGTCCCCTTAATTCCGTGGCACATCCCAGAATAGCAATTTTCCGGATTAATCCCGGGTTACTGGGTGAGTCATTTTGTTTATTTGTACAAAACGCGTTCGCTTCATTCCGCCCTCCCAAATCCCGGGATGAAAAGGGAGGATGAGCAGATTATAATGCTGGATATTTTTATTCCTAGAAGGAGATTATAATGCACATTTCCTGGGGCTGAGGGAAATTGGGATGCTGGAAAAGCTGCCATGGGAAGCAGTGGCCAGCTCTGCATCCATGAATTAATTCCAGTGGGTTTTTTTTTTTCCTGGATGCTGTGACAGAACCTCTCCCTCTCTTCCCATTGCATGAAGAGCTTCTTCCCAGCTCCAGGAATTTGGGGGTGCCTATTGGAATATTCTGTGGATTTGTTCAGTTTTGGGAGGTGGAATCATGATAATGTATAAAATTTTAGGGGAAAAAACCCCAAGGAAACATGAAAGCAGGAATGGTGACTCCCTCCTTCTGAGCTCACAGGGTCAAACTCAGGGAACATCCATAATCCCTCCTGGAAAAGCTCAGCTAAATTATCTTGGGAATAGGAGGAGGAAAAGGGCAACAAAATTCCCATTTTTCTCAGTTTGGAGCGATTTGTGGGACAAATCAAACACAGGGAATATCCATAATCCCTCCTGGAAAAACTCAGTTAAATTGTTATCATGGGAGAAGGAGAAACGAAGAGCAATCAAAGCTTCCTGGTTTTCTGAGTTTGGAGGGATCTGTGGGACACATCTGCCTTGCTCATCCACCCCTCCCAGCCAGGGCTGGAACTTGGCTTTTCCTAACAAATAGGACAGAAGTGACTTCCTGCATCCTGAAAGTTCCTGCTGCGCTCGGATAAAATTCCTAAGGAAAGGACACAAATGCATTCCATAAACCCCAACATGACCTCGTTGCTTTTCCTTATTCCAGCTGCTGTGGGAGCAAGGGCACTTCCAGAATTCCGTGTTTGAAAACCTCGTTGTGTTTGGGAATCTGTTGCCAGCCAGGGATTTTGCAGCCAAGCGACCAAAAATAAAGGGAGTATTTGATCCAACTTCTCCACCCCTGGTTCCACCTTGGGAGCAGCCAAGAATGTTGTGGCCCTTCAGAAAGGACAAAGATTCAAATTTCCAGCTTCCCCTGCACTCCTCCCTCACTTCTCACTCCATGAGGAGCTTCCTCCCAGCCCTGGATGTCCGGGAGTTTGGGAAGTGCATATTGGAATCTCAGTTTATGGATTTGTTCAGGTTTGGGAGGTGGGACAACAATAATATTGCTGCCAACTCTTTCCATAACAAAATTTTCCCAAATATCCAATCCAAACCTCCCCTGGCCCAGCCTGAGGCTGTTCCCTCTCTCCTGTCCCTGTTCCCTGGGAGCAGAGCCCAACCCTCCTGGTTGTCCCCTCCTGGCAGGGAATTCTGGAAATTTTCCATCATTTCCACCTGGCTGAACATTTTATTCCTCAGCTGGGCAGCAGGGAATTGTCCAAGCTGCTGGAATTCCTCATCCACAAAATTAAAACCCCTTAACAAGTTGTTGGTGACCTTTGTAGGGAAATACTCGTGGACAGGTGGATGCAGCTGGTTTTACCCGGATAAGGGAATTCCCACTGGACAGGAACAATTATTAATTGGTGAATTATGGAATCGTGGAAAGGTTTGGGTTCAAGGGATGTTGAATCCCATCCAGTCCCACCCCCCTCCCATAGGCAGAGACACCTTCCACTATCCCAGGTTTTTCCAAGCCCCATCCAACCTGGCCTTGGACATTTCTAGGGAATTCCACTTGAAATCTCAGCTGGAGCAGAGTTCATTTCAAAGCAGCCAGATAAACAAGTGGAGATTCCAGAGCCTTCTGGGACAGGAGGATTTCTCGGGACAAGGCTGCCTGTCAGATTCCTTAAAAATCTATAATTATTGGATTTATCACCACATTTCCCTGTGGATCCCATCCCATTTCCCTGGCGGGTTGCACAGAGCCTCAGCCTTCCTCCTGTGCTGGATTTTAGCCTCAGGAGCAGCAGAATTTTCCCATCCACAGCTGGAAACATCCCAGACTATTTGATGATAAGGTTTGGAAAGGGCTGAGCCATATTTTCTTCCCTGTTCCTGGCAGAAAAATCAACTCCACCTGTCCAGCAGGTTCAAATAAAGGAGTAAAAAAGCTGCATCATGGATATATTACACAGGAAATCTTCTTTAAATCCATTTATTCACTACATTGGGAATCTTCTTTAAATCCATTTATTCACTGCATTTAAATAAAAGTCAGAGAAATTTTTTTTTTTTAATTGCCATCATAAATACCCTGGTTTTGTCATGTTTTCTGTACATCAAATATTTGTTTTAGTGCAGAACTTCCCGGGAATCTTGCTGGGAGCTGCCAGGGAATTGCCAGCAATTATTTCCTTGGTATTTGCTTCATTAACCCTGAGGTTTAATATTGTTTGATGCCTTCTGAAATATCCTGGGAAGGCAGAACTCTGAGCTCTGCTGCTGCCCAGAGATGAATTTTTATTCCAGAAAATTGGGAAGGAATTCCACATCCCTCACTCCTGCCAGAGTGCAGGAACAGGAGACATTATCCAGCAGCCTCATTGTCCAAAACAGAGGAAATTTTTAGGTGGGACAGCCTGAAAGACATGAAGAGATCTGGGAAAAAGCAAAAAACTATGGAAAAACCACCCGTGGAATGCTCAATCCATCAATATCCTCCAAGAGGTTCCTTCCCTCCCTCCCTTCTCTCTTCCTTTCCTTTCTTCCTCCCTTCATCTTTTCCTTGTTGGTGCTTTTGCCGCATGGATCCAATAAATCCATGTCCACATTGCTCTGTGGGGAGATCTGACCTTGCTTTGGGACCTCTGGAATTTTTCCTGCATTGTTTGCGGATCCTGGGGAATGTTACAGCCTTGAACTGAGCCTGCAGGGACACACGGACACACCCAAAAATGGGATTGGGGAATTTCTTGGTTTGGCTTTTGTAGATGGAAAGGCTGGAGAAGGAAAGGCTCCAGGGAGAGCTCAGAGCCCCTTGCAGGGCCTGAAGGGGCTCCAGGAGAGCTGGAGAGGGACTGGGGACAAGGCATGGAGGGACAGGACACAGGGAATGGCTCCCAGTGCCAGAGGGCAGGGATGGATGGGAGATTGGGAATTGGGAATTCCTGGCTGGGCTGGAATTGCCAGAGCAGCTGTGGCTGCCCCTGGATCCCTGGCAGTGCCCAAGGCCAGGTTGGACACTGGGGCTGGAGCAGCCTGGGACAGTGGGAGGTGTCCCTGCCATAGCAACGGTAGGATGGGATGGAATGGAATTCAAGATCTTTCCAACCCAAATCCTTCAGGAATTCTGTGACATTGTCACTTTGTCCTCTCCCTTTTTCCATACTGCTCCTTTTTAGTATGAATAAAAGCATTAGACCTTCCATAATACTTCTTATTAATATAAATAGATATAAAAAGCTGATTTTAGATTATTTTGATCTGATTTTTTAACTCAGACTTTGGGTATTTAAACAGATTTCTTAATCCATGGTGCCAATGCACTCACCTGAATAACCTGAACACACTCTGCTGGACTATTAATTATATTTAAATAATAATAATTTAATTGTATCATGTTGTACATATTTGAACTTGTCATTGAACAGAAGGAATTTCTGCCCCCACAACCACAGCCTGCCCATATTAATAATTTGGAGGATTAACATTAAAAAAACCCTACACAAATCCAGCTTTGTTTGCTGACCTGAGGTTTCCACTTACTGCAATAAATTCGGGCCAATCCAGACTGCAAATATTTATTGCTGTCCTCAGAGCCATTAGCAGAGCTTCAGTCAATAAAAGATGAAAACTCTGAGACGAAGAAGTGGTTTAAGATCCCAAAAAATCATTTATTGTATGAGGAAAGAGAAAAATGACGTCTGGGAGGGCGAAATTCCAGGAGATGTTGTCCCAGAGGGTGGTTCCACCTGGAATAACGCCTGTCCTGGGAGATGGAGCCTTTGGAATTCCAAACAGACCGTTGGCACTTGGTGCCATGGACCTCATCCAGAAGAAATGAGCTCTGAGCATGAATTCCGTTCAACACATTCCCAAAAAGCAGCGGCACATGGGATTGGTGCTGCTCATGTGAGGTTGACTGGGAAACGCGAGGCCCACGAGCCAAAATCTGTGTCCACTTCCAGCATTTCCAAGGATTTCATTTGGATGGAGGGCTGGAATCAAAACTCTTTCTCCTGCTGGTGTTGCTGTCACAGCGCCCAGGTCAGATTTGTTCCCACAGGCTCAGAGGGGGCAGGTGGCAAATCCATGGACTCTGCTCCTTGGAAATGTCTTGGAATATCATTTTCCTGCTTTGGCTGCTGCTGCTTAAGAAATAACTTCCCCTAAACCCAGATCAGTGGGGTTTGAACCCAGAATGGTTTGGGTTAGAGAGACTTTAAATCCCATCCCATTCCATGGCAGGGACACCTCCCACTGTCCCAGGCTGCTCCAGCCCCAATGTCCAACCTGGCCTTGGGCACTGCCAGGGATCCAGGGGCAGCCACAGCTGCTCTGGCAATTCCAGCCCAGCCAGCAATTCCCAATTCCCAATCTCCCATCCATCCCTGCCCTCTGGCACTGGGAGCCATTCCCTGTGTCCTGTCCCTCCATCCCTTGTCCCCAGCCCCTCTCCAGCTCTCCTGGAGCCCCTTCAGGCCCTGCAAGGGGCTCTGAGCTCTCCCTGGAGCCTTCTCCTCTCCAGGTGAACACCCCCAGCTCTCCCAGCCTTTCCTCACAGCAGAGTTTATATTTTCTGTTCTCTTTAAGGGAAAAATTATTCAGAAAAAGATATAAAAAGAACCCAACAACTGTGAAAGGCTTTAAAAGTCCTATTTCTCTTTTCCTCCCTCGAAAATGAAGTTTTTATTGCTTTTCCTGGTCAGGCCTAAGGCAGGATTTGCTATTTGAAAAACAAACTGCCAGCAGCCTCCAGCAAAGACAAGCTGCAGTCTCTGCTTTCTTCCCTCTGCCTGTGATTTCCCTGCCTTTGTAAATATTTCTTCCAAGTGAGAAATCCAGCAGGATTTATTTGATCAACCACACGTTTCTGCACAATCCATCGGGGAACATCAGGTAGGATTTGTAACCAGATCCAGATGGAAGTGGGGCTCAGGGAAGAGTGAGGTTGGAGGGGTTTATCCCATCTAACCTTGGGATGTTCCTTCTTAAATCTTTAAGGCAGTGAAGCTCCTGAACTTTGGGAATATAAAGGACATTTCCTATTTGTCAGGAGGCAGCTCTGTGCTTTTCCCAAAAGGAAGAAATTGAGGTTTGGCTCCAGAGTCCATGGAAATGTTCTCCAGGTCCTGGTGTTAAGGAGCAGAGTCAGGAAAATCTCTTGGAGAGCATCAAGTGCCAGCCAGGATCCAGTGGAGGATGCAGGGAGGAGGTGGGGAAAGGATGGGATTTTAAAAGTGGGTTCTTAAACCCATCCCAGAACTCAGAGGAGGAGCGGGGTGGGATTTTGGGGTGTCCCATGCACGGTCAGGAGTTGGAGTAAGGATCCCTGTAAATCCAGCTCAGGTTATTCTGTGATTCCATGATTCAGAGGAGAGTCAGTTCATGCCAAAAAACAAAAAAGAGCTTTCCCTCCTGTTCTCTTCAAATCCCTAAGAATTCCTTCTCAGAAGAGCTGGTTCCATGAAAAACCAGTGAAGCAGTGGCAGCTGCAGGCACAATCCTGCCAGGAATGCTGGTGATCCTGGCTCCACCCGGGACTGACGGCTCATCCAGGCTCATTTCCACCCTCCATGCTTCATTTCCCAGCTTTATCCATCCCCGTGGGGCTGGAGAGGGAGCTGGAGAGAGCTCCAGTCTCCTCCTGCTGAGCGAGGCTAAAATATCTTTTCCTTAGTGCACAGATCTGACATTGGAGAGTGGATCGTGATCCAGGAGCAGCCCTGGATGGAGGCAAAAGGCACAGCCCCCTTCCCCAAAGTCTGGAAAATGTTTGGAAATTGGTTAAAAAGGAACAAATATAAAGAACGGGTGAGATTCTGCCTTTTATTCTCCTTTCCCTAATTCCTAGGAGCCCGTGGAGGGCTAAAGGGATGCCCAAACCAGTGGGGATTCAGGGCAGGAAGTGTGGATGGTTCCAGACTTTTGGAATTCATGGGTTGCTAATCCCAGAATCCTACATGGATCAGGCTGGAAGGGGCCACAGAGGGTCACTGGTGCCAGTCCCTGCTCAGGACACAGCACTGTGTCCATGTGGCTCTGGAATATCCCAGGGAGGAGACTCCAGCCCCTCTCTGGGCTCTGCTCAGGGCTGGGCACTGCCCAGGGCAGGAGTTCTGCCTCCTGTGCCTGGGAATTCCTGGGATCAGCCCCTGCTCATTTCTCTTGTCCCATTTCTGGGCACCACTAAGATCCTGGTTAAGTTCATGGCAATTTCTTTGCCATTTGGGTAAAACAATGCCCCAAATTCTGCACTGTAGCAGACCTGGATCAGCAGTCACGCCCAGCTGTTTAAAACCAGAATTAAACCTTCCTTCCAGAAGGGAGGTTCTATGTAAACCCTCAAAAAATTGCTCCTTTTAAGACCTCCAGACTCTTTGGGAAACCAAACCAATTTTTGAGCAGCAGGAACTTTTGAGCAGCAGGAATGTGCAGTGTGGGCTCTAAATCACCCAGATTGCTGCAGGTTTGCACTTCTGCTCGGCAGCTCAGCTCTGCTCCCTCCCCAAAATGTGCCAAGTGCTGCTCCTGCAGCAGCTGAGCCAGCACAATCCTCCTGATGGCCCCTCTGCCACCCTTGGTTCTGCTCCAGCTGCTCCCAAGGCTTCACTTCTTCCACCACTTGCTTCATCAAGGATTTTATCCCAATTACTGAGGCTCCCCGTCCCCCTGGCAATGGAATCTCAAAGATTTCCCCTCATGGGGCGTTGGGGTGGAACTTCTTCAGCCTGGGAGAGCTCAGAGGACAAAGGGGTTCCAGGAGAGCTGGAGAGGGACTGGGGACAAGGCATGGAGGGACAGGACACAGGGAATGGCTTCAAATTGGAAAAGGGGAGGTTTAGATGGGATATTGGGAATTCCTGGCTGGGAGGGTGGGGAGGGGCTGGGATGGAATTGCCAGAGCAGCTGTGGCTGCCCCTGGATCCCTGGCAGTGCCCAAGGCCAGGCTGGACATTGGGGCTTGGAGCAGCCTGGGACAGTGGGAGGTGTCCCTGCCATGGCACAGGTGGGATGGGATGAGATGGGATTTAAGGTCCCTTCCAATCCAAACCTTCCCGGAATTCCAAGATTCTCTGACGCCTGGTGTCTGTGGCCCTGCACAACAAAGGGAGAGCAGGGAACTGTAGAGCTGATTTCATTCCCTAAATCAAAACCTAATCAGAATCTAATAAAAATGGACAAATCTCTAATTGCATTTCACACCGGTTTTCTTTCACGGCCAGAGTCAATATTCCAACAATAAAGCTGATCCCAGAATAAACCTGGATTATCAAACCCGTTTGGTTTGTTGGATAAATGAATCATCAAGCCCTTAATAATCCCAGCAGCTCACACAGATTTGTACAGCACTGCAAACAAAAGGGGAAATTCCATCTTTATTTGCCTAAATGTTCATTAATTTTTCCTTCCTTTACTGTTCCTTCCAAGTCTTCTCCAATCCCTTATGGAAAATCAAAGCCTATCCCTGAAACCAAGTCCTTCTCCTCTCCTGAGCCAAATATTTCCTCACTCAGAACAGCCAGGACTTGGCACAATCCCGTGTTTGGCTTTGGAAAATTCGGAGAAGGTCAATATTTAGGGAGAGATGAGGGATCACATCTGGCAGAGCTGAAACAGGGGGTGCAATAATGGATAAATCACACCCATCCCAGCAAGGACAGCTCCTGGTGGTCCTCACAAACTTCCCAAAAGTTTGACCACAAAAATGCTCACAACATCTGAATTTATTTATAAAAATCTGGGGGGAAGAAAAAAGCTAAAAACACAATGGACAAATCCCCAGCAACTTTATAATCCCATTTTGGGGGATCTGTGGAAGAACCTGCTTCTGACATGTGCCATAACAAAATCCCCACCAACTTCGGAGCTGTTGAGGGGCTTTAATATTCAGATATTTAATGAGGTGCCCAATTAAGCTGAAGCACAGCCATTTGTGCTGCCATTTCTCACAGAAACCTGAGGGATTTGAGTCTCTGCCTCATTAGGACTTGGACGAGTAAAGCCTTTGTGGGGTTGGAAAATAAAAAGAGAGAAAAATAAATTCCTTTGTGTCGTTCTGATGGAAAAGAGGGGATTGGGAAGGGTAGGACAGGAAGGTTGGATCAAAAAAATTCCTTGTGGGGTGAAGGAGGCAAGGCAGGGATGGTTCCACAGGTGAGGACATGGAGAAAATCTTGGCTTCTGTAATTTGCATCTCCCTGGATGGAGGCAGATTAATTTCAAGTTTCAAAGGAAAGTTGTTTCCCTGGAGAGGAGAAGGCTCCAGGGAGAGCTCAGAGCCCCTTGCAGGGCCTGAAGGGGCTCCAGGAGAGCTGGAGAGGGACTGGGGACAAGGCATGGAGGGACAGGACCCAGGGAATGGCTCCCAGTGCCAGAGGGCAGGGATGGATGGGAGATTGGGAATTGGGAATTGCTGGCTGGGCTGGAATTGCCAGAGCAGCTGTGGCTGCCCTGGATCCCTGGAAATGTCCAAGGCCAGGTTGGACACTGGGGCTTGGAGCATCCTAGGACAGTCAAAGGTGTCCCAGGGTGGAACTGGATGGGATTTAAGGTCCTTTCCAACCCAAACCTTTCCATGACTCTTTGATTCCATGAGAATCCTGGGAATGAACAACCAATCCCTACAAATGACTCATCTGCTTAAAAAAAATAAGAATCTGTAAATTTGAATTCACCACTTCTTTCCATATTTTCCTATTTTGAAGGAAGGAAAAAGCCAGAGATGCTTTGTCTGGAAAAAACTCTTGGTCATGGAATGATCCCCCCCAGACAGCACCAGGAACTTGGGGAAGGAAATCTCAGGAGCAACATTTGGGAAAGAAACACAAATATTTCTCCCCTGTTACACCTGAATTAATATCTGTGGTGCCCCATTCCCATTATCCCACCACCAGGTGTGGGAAAAATAGTAAAGGTAAGAAGGTTTTTACAAAGTTCTGAAAGTAGGTTTTAGAAACAGAAAGAGTAAGGAATTTAGAGTTAGTTGTAGTTGTAAAGTTTGAAAGTAGAAAAGTTATAATAGTATAGAAAGTAAGACAAGAAGTAATAGTTTGAGTTTTAGGTTTGGTTAAGGTAGACTTTAAGACTAAAAAAATATGTTTAGTAAGGTAGTAGAAGGTTTTAAGTTTAATAATGGAGTATTGTGTGTTATTAATAGAAAGTATATAAGTAAGTACTGCTTGAAGTAGGTGTATGTATGATTTTAGTGATTGGTTAGAATAATTATTTGTAAGTTTTGGTAATATGTTATTGGTTAGAAAGTTTTTTAAATGTTTTGTAACAAAGAAATCTTTGGTTGTTTTTGGTAAGATGTGAGTTGTTATTTTTTAATTGTCTTAACTATGTAATGAAACTGATGTTGTAATAAAGTTTAAGGAAAATATTTTAGTAATCTCATTTTTTTGTGTAAACTTTTAACATATAAAACTTTGCTCAATCTCATCTGTGGTGTCACCTCAACTCCCCCTTTCTGTAGACCCCTCCAGGCCTTTTTGGAGCTGGTGACCAAAAGTCACCCAGGCAGAAGAATCCATTGGTGTGGGCAGGACACTGAGCAGTAAATTAAAAATCACTCTGAAATGTCTTTCTGACTAATTTTGTTCTGAAATGAAAAAACCCCAATGTTTTCTGGAGGTTTTGGAAAATCAGCCACGTGTGGGGAAGCTGGAATTCCCTCTGGAGGTGTCATTTCAGGGCTTAGGAATAGCAAAAGCTCAGACAAAACTGAATTTACCTCAGGCTTGTCTTGTGCCCACCCAGAGGCTGGCACGGGGTACTCTGGCTGCTCCCAGAATGTCTCAGATCTGTGGAAAGTGGCAAAATAAAGCTGAGTCTGAGCTGGGGTTGCTGTGCTGGGGTTGTGTCACCAGGAAAACACAGGAAAAGGTTGTAAAAGATAATTTTCCATCTTTACCGTGGAGTTTTGTTATCAATTAAAATCTGGGATTTATCTGTGAATAATGAAGTCTAGTGGGTGACCAGGGGTCTGGCTGGGGATGAGAGGAAGAGTCAAAATGAAAGGGAATTTGATTTCTGGCTTCATTCCTTGGGAGTACAAAGATATTGAGGGGCTGGAGCATGTCCAGGGAAGGGAATGGAGCTGGGAAGGGGCTGGAGGATTCCTGAGGGAGCTGGGAAGGGGCTGGAGGATTCCTGAGGGAGCTGGGAAGGGGCTGGAGGATTCCTGAGGGAGCTGGGAAGGGGCTCAGCCTGGAGCAAAGGAGGCTCAGGGGGCCCTTGTGGCTCTGCACAGCTCCGGGCAGGAGGGGACAGCCGGGGGGGTCGGGCTCTGCTCCAGGGAACAGGGACAGGAGGAGAGGGAACGGCCTCAGGCTGGGCCAGGGGAGGTTTAGGTTGGATATTTGGGAATTTTTTTTTTTTAAAAGGCTGTGAAACCCTGGCACAGCTGCCTGGAAATGTTCAATAAACACCTGGATGTGCACTTGAGGACAAGGTTTAATGGTGGTACTGGTAGACGTTGGGTTGATCTTAGATGACTTTTCCAACCTGAAGAATTCCATCATTCCATGATTCATCCCGTCCCATCTCCTGCAGGACCTTCCTGCACTGGGACATCCCTAAAGACCAACCATTCCCATTTCCAAGGTTTGGCACTCGTGAAATATTCAGAGCTAAGTCAACAAAAGGATCTGAGGGAAGTTTCAGGTCTGAGGCCACGCTTGAATGGCTCATTCCCAGCCCTCTGGGATTGTTTTCCTTCCACTCTAAGTAAGGATGGGATAATCAATTTATGATGAAGTTTGTGCTGTCCAATATTCCCAGTAATTCAATTTGCCAGGTGGAAGCATCCGAGTCATTAATCACCTGTTCTGGGCTTGATACTCTTTTAATATTTAACACCAGGAGAAGGCATTTGTTTGTTTAGCGATGTCAGGGACAAACCAGCTGTGATTTCAATTCAGCCCAGACAAGAAAGATGAAAACAACTCTTAAAACTGCTTTAAAAGGGAGTCTCTTTGTCTAAAGGAAGAACCACGGAGGAGAGGGAATAAATCAAGTCAGGCTGAAGCTTCAGAAATGAGAAGTGCAAAAAAGAAGAGTCCTTGTTCCTTTGCTGGTGCTCAGGACAGACTTTTTTTAAGCTGTGTTGCTTTAAAACTGGATTTAGAGGCTTCTTCTGATCAGAGAAAGGGTGAAATTTTACCTTATTTTGGCCCCCACGTGACAAGATGGATGTGGAGGGGCTGGAGTGTGGCCAGGGAAGGGAATGGAGCTGGGAAGGGTCTGGAGGCCCAGGAGAGGCTGAGGGAGCTGGGAAGGGGCTCAGCCTGGAGCAAAGGAGGCTCAGGGGGGACCTTGTGGCTCTGCACAGCTCTCTAGGAAACCTCTGCAACGGAGACTTTCTTGTCCTGGGAGAAGGGAAAAAGCTGTAATAAAACCCATGGAATATCATTAACAGGATAGGTTGAACCACAGGGAACACATCCAGAAAACAAAGGAACAGACAACCCCTGGCAGAGTTAAATGAGGCAAGAAAAAGGGGCACTAAATGTTCTCCACTTCCAATTAAAATCCCCAGGAAGAACCACAAGGATTCCTTAATTCATCGTTAAACCTTCCTAAATATTCCCACTCCTTCTATTTTGTTCTTTATCTGGCAGATTCCTTGCATTAGCAGCCATATGAATTATTATCTGTTATTTGGAAGACTTGAATTAACAATCTATCTGTAATTAGTCCTGAAAATTTGGGGGTTTTATCATTATTCATAATGCATTAAATGACTCATCTTGGATCTTTATGGAAAAATATTCCCTGGAGATGTTTCCCCCAAAAATCCCAGAGCCGCAGCCATCCAAAAGCAATAAAAGTCAGGAGGAGCAGGGAAAATATTTCAAATTAAAATATTGCAATGCAAAACTCACTTTGAGAGGGTTCCCAGAGGGTTTCCCTCAGTTTGTTTTTTTTTTTTTTTTTTATTGATTAAGACACAGATAAATGAATTGGAATTGTCAAGCTCCTATGTAAATCTCCCAGATTTATATTTAAAAAAGAGATTTTCCCATTTTTCCAATCAGGGAAAAAGCTTCTCCTAATGAAATAGCCCACCTGCTGCTCCAGGCTAATCCTCTCCATAGATTTTGACCTGTAAACGTGGGGAAATTCCATCAAAACCTGCTATGGAAAATGGTTTTTGTGCTTTTGCAGCTCACATTTCCCTTGCCTGGGAATGACGAAGTTGTGGATGAAATCAACCTGAGGAAAAAACTCTTTCAACTCTATCAAAATGAAAGATGGGATTCCTGATGGCCCCACTCCCAGGTGGTGGGAGCAGAGGGGGAGAATCATGGAATCGTGGAATATCCCGAGTGGGAAGGGTCCCTCAAGGATCATCCAGTCCAACTCCTGGCCCTGCCCAGAAATCCCAACAATTCCACCCTTGGCATCCCTGGGAGCATTGTCCAAATGCCCCTGGAGCTCTGGAATAAGGAGAAGGTCCAAGTCTTCCTGCTGATGCTGTACTTGGGCAATGGAAAAGCCAAAAAATGCAACGTGTGATATCCCTGGGAAGAATTTTCTCCCCATGCAGGATATGGGACACCAATTCCTCTCCAGTCCAAGGTGTCCATGGAAGGAAGGGACTTCCAGGGAGAAAATGGGAGGTCCCAACCAAGGCACTCCTCAGGACCTGCTCATTTTAATAATTTTGGGCTGGGAGACATTTATTGCACCCCAAGAGTCCCAAATCTCTTGGGATTATGGATGAAGCTTTTGGTCTGGAGCAAAGGAGGCTCAGGGGAGACCTTGTGGCTCTGCACAGCTCCTGCCAGGAAGGGACAGCCAGGGGGGTCGGGCTATGCTCCAGGGAACAGGGACAGGAGGAGAGGGAATGGCCTCAGGCTGGATATTGGGAAAATTTCTCCATGGAAAAGGAATTGCCCAGAGCAGTGGTGGAGTCTCCATCTCTGGAGGGATTTCAAAGCTCTCTGGATGTGGCACTTGGGGACATGGGGCAGTGGTGGCTGTGGCAGTGCTGGGGAATAGTTGGACTCCATGATTCTAGAGGGCTTTTCCAGCCTCAGCAATTCCATGATCTTATGAGCAAACTCCGTCCATTTTGTGTGAAAATTCCTTCAAGGGAGACATGTGGAAAAGCCTGGAATTTTCCAAACCTCTGGGAATTGCCAGTGCTGACCAAATAGCAGAAATAGCCAGAAAGAAACAGGCAAAGGCCATCTTCATCCGTTTGCTCCAATTCTACCTCCTAGAGCTGCAGAACAGATCCCACTTCCCAAACCCCACTTCCCAAACCCCACCCTCTCCCTGTTTCAGTGGGAAAGCAAGGAGCAGCTTCCCTGTTGTTCTCAGCACATCCCATTATGGGAATGAACACAACTCATCAAATTATCCCCCTCTTAATCACCCTAAACAAAGCTCCACACCACGAGTTCTCCCATTAAAACCCACGGCCTGTTCATCAAGCCGAGAGCTCCATGTGAGGAACGACATTAAAATCCCTCCCTAATGGGGAATAAAATTTAAAACTCCCCTGTTGTACTGAACAGATAGCAGGGGGAAGGGATTGACTGGTAATGGATCCATACGGATGGAGGAGGTGGGGTTGGGACTCGAATCCAGTGGATCAGGAGGGTTTAATAAGGAGGGACGCTTGTCTCTGTCACCATTTATTGACTGGGGACACAGCGGTGTCACCTGCTGACAAAAGAAATTATTTCCTTGGCCACGGCAGCAAGAGGAAAGATCCTGCAGGTTGTTGGATTTCAGCTGGATTTTAATTTGCCGTGGGAGAGGAGGAAAGGAAATTCTGTTAGGAAGTTTCATGGAGAAGGGAACAGCGCCTGGCACATCCCAGTGAGGAGGCACTTGCCTCTCCTAAAAACAAAAATGGGATAACTGGGAGCTCAGCCAGTGGCACTGGGCTTGTCCCAGCTGTGGTGTGGCCACCAAGACCAGGGCAGTAACAATCCCTGAGCTGGGGCATCTCAAATCCTGGGATCAGCTCTGGGCCTCTCCCAACAAAACACTGAGGGGCTGGAGCATGTCCAGGGAAGGGAACAGAGCTGGCAAGGGTCTGGAGAGTTCCTGAGGGAGCTGGGAAGGGGCTGGAGAGTTCCTGAGGGAGCTGGGAAGGGGCTGGAGAATTCCTGAGGGAGCTGGGAAGGGGCTGAGCCTGGAGCAAAGGAGGCTCAGGGGGCCCTTGTGGCTCTGCACAGCTCCTGGCAGGAGGGCACAGCCGGGGGGGTCGGGCTCTGCTCCAGGGAACAGGGACAGGAGAAGAGGGAACGGCCTCAGGCTGGGCCAGGGCAGGCTCAGGGTGGGCACAGCAGGAATTTCCCCATGGAAAGGGGGCTCAGGCCTTGGAACTGCCCAGGGCAGTGGTGTACTCCCCATCCCTCGAGGGATTTCAAATCCCTGTGGATTTGAAATGTGGCACTTGGGGACATGGGGCAGTGGTGGCCCTGACAGCGCTGGGTTAAAGCTGGACTCCATGATCTCAGAGGGTTTTTGAATAATTCCATGATTTGCGACACATTCACACACTTCTTTTCCTCCCTCTTTAAACAAAAGAGACACAGACGAGAAAGGAACTCTGAATTCCAAATCCGACAGAAGAGCGAAGATTCGTCCGAACTCCAGTGGTTCATTTTGGTTTTGGGTTCTTTTTAAATTGACTTTAAATGCAACCCACAAAGGGTCACAAAACTCAAGGAAATCCCATCTGGATGTGCCTGATGGTCGTGGAAAGAATTCCCTCTTCATCTTTGCAAGCAGCATCTTCCTCTCTGCAGATTCCCAGGATTTTCAGCACTTTGGGGGATGCTCAGCAGCTTCACAAGGCCAGAGGGGCTTCAAGGTGGTGGGAAAGGAATGGTGCCAGATGACAGCGATGCCTTTTCATTATCCTAAAAGCTTAGGAAACTAATTCTAAACCTAAAGAGGGTAAAACGGGATTAGAGGCATTCTCCTCTCCGGAATGCAGCAAGGAATAATCAAATTGTTATTCAAAAAAGGGAGTGGATGGTGTTTAATTTATCAGACATGGGGCTTGCCCTCCTAATCTCTCTCAGGTTCGCTCCCACTTCTGTAGGAGAGTGTCCAGGTGGGATTTAGGAGATCTCAGTCGTGGAGGAAGAGATGGCAAAGCTGGAGGGGCAAAAGGGAAGGAATGTGCGACTCCAGAGTGATTGGAGCAGGAATAAATTTGCTCCAGTGTGCAAAAAAATAGGATATTCTGTGTGCCCCCGATGCCTGGAGTTTAAGGAGGTTTTTGTCTGTTTTGCACCTCAGTCCTATCTGCTCTGTCCCACGCTGGGGAGGATTCAAGGAGAGAGAATAACCATTCCCAACCTTCCCCCCCTTTCCCAAATCAGCCATAAACCAAGTGACAAATCTGATCCTCATCTGCAAAACTCAGGATGTCTCATCCTTTGGTTTTACCCATATTTTTGGAAAACACAATAAAATATGGAAGGCAGGTGTTTGTGTTGCGTCAGAGCTTCACAGGAACTGGATAAAATTCCATCTGCACCACAAATTTATAGTTTTTCCCCTTTTTCATGTCTGCATTTTACACTAAAGGACTCCTGCTGGGGCCTGAAACATCTACGAGGTGTTTGGATAAATAAATAATGGAGAGCAGGGTGCAAGGTGTGGATTTTCATGGAAAAAGCAAGTAGAAGGTCATTGTTGGAATTTTTGGACTCTTTTTTTCTATATTAGAGTGAGTTTGGCCAGCATTAGATTCTTTCCTATGGAAGCACAATCCTAGTATGTCTTGTCACAGCCCTGTGGAAATAAATAAGCACAGAAAACTCTGGAATTCTGAATGCTTTTCCTTGATAAATTCCTTATATCTCTCCATAAAACCGAGCTCTGCAGGGCATTGTTTTGGGGAAAAAACAGAATCCACACAACCATGGGATGCCAGGCAGATCCTGACTGGGAGTGTCTGGTTAATTCAAAGTCACTGGGAAAAAAAAATTCTTGGCATTTGAGATATAAAAACATAAACGATGATTCTTGTTAAAAATTTATGGTCAAAAAATTATTGGCTTTGAGTTTTGCTGTTCACAGTTGGAGCCTCGGAGTTCTGAAGACTCAAACCCTTCAGCAGAGTCAGATCCTCACTCTTAACATCAATTTATTGGTGAAATAATGAGCTCAGATGAAAATATTCCAAACTGAAGCATATGTGGAGTTATCCTCTCCCTTTTCCAGCTCCACCATGCTCATCCCGCTCTCCAAATGATCATTGTGGGTCAATGAGGACAATTTTGACCAGTCAATCCCATACTTTGCTGCTGGAGTTCCTCAGCCAAGGCAGGGTCTTGGCTCTGGGTCTTCTGAGGTCCTGCAGGTTGGATTTCCAAAGCTGACAGGTTTTCCTGGCACAATTCCCATCTCCTGGAGTGCTGGGAGTAATCTGGCTCTGCAACAGCATTTTGGCACATCCTGGTGCTTTTTGTGGAAAACAAGAAGTGAGGAGACAGATTTTAATCACTGGACAACCACTAATTGACATCAGTTGTGTCCTAATTGGGAGAGGGGAAGGATCTGGTTATAGACATTCCAAGAAGAAAAAGCCTGGACTTTTCCACCCTTTTATAAATGATAACGATCCTTTTCCTCTTTAAAACTGATAAAAATGGAACTGGAGGAGGAGAACTTTGTGAGATATCAAATGATGACAACCCTAAATGCTCACCTTGGAATTCCTTGGAATCCCTGCATTATCCATGGAGCCCAAGAGCAGGTTTGGGATATAAATAGGGCTCTGTGGGAGCTTTCAAAAGCAGCTTGTTCAGTGGAGAGGAGCTGCCAAAAACAGAGCCTTTTCCAGGGATTTGTGGGGTTTGACAAGTTCCAGGTGGGATGTGAGGACAGGAGGTCGCCCAGCAGCTGATGGAGTCACCGGAAAATGAGGAATTTGTTTCCATGTGGTTGCTTGACCTAATTCCCACTGAAAACATGGATTTGGCTTGTTCTTGCCACAGGAAAGCCAAGCTGCTCCTGCTCTGGTGAGTTCCGCACACTTGAGAAGGTTTAACAAGAAATCGTGGGATGGTTTGAGATGGAAGGACCTTAAATCCCACCCAGTGCCACCTGTGCCATGGCAGGGACACCTCCCACTGTCCCAGGCTGCTCCAGCCCCAGTGTCCAACCTGGCCTTGGGCACTACCACGGATCCAGGGGCAGCCACAGCTGCTCTGGCAATTCCAGCCCAGCCCCTCCCCACCCTCCCAGCCAAGAATTCCTTCCCAATTTCCCATCCATCCCTGCCCTCTGGCAGTGGAAGACATTTCCTGTGTCCTGTTCCTCCATGCTCTTGGCCAAAGTCCCTCTCCATAATTTGCTGCCTAATAATAAAAATGGCTAAAAACCAAAAATTTGCTTTGCCTGTGAAGGACATGGTGTTATCAGTGGGATAATCTCCCTTGCAAGATCCCCACTTTTCTGATGAATGTGAAATCTCAGATTAGAGGGAAACATTTAAGAGATTTTGTCATCCTTGTCAGGAACAGAGGATTCAGCTCTGGGGTCTAAGAACTCCAGGGGTGTGAAATAAGAGTTGTGCCAGGGGAGGCTCAGGGTGGACATCAGCAGGAATTTCTCCTTGGGAAGGGTAGTCAGGATTTGGCAGGGGCTGCCCAGAAAGGTTTGGAATCCCCATCCCTGGAGGTGTCCCAGGAATTCCTGGAGGTGACACTCAGAGCTCTGGGCTGGGGACAAGGTAGGGATGGGGCACAGCTTGGGCTCAGTCTGGGAGTTCTTTCCCAACCTCAGAGATCCTGGGATTCGGTGAAATGTGCACTTCTTTTTCTTCCCCAAGTCCTTCAATATTCAAAACGAGGTTTGATGAAAAACGTGCCAAGAAATATTCCGTGGAGCTGCTTTCAAGGGGAATAAAAACCACATTGCAAAAGAACTGGTTACAGAATATAAAATACGGGATCATTAAAGGAAGAGCACATGGATGTCTCCTGTTTTCCTTGAGGTCCCAATCCATCAGGCAATTCCTCTGGAGGAAAGCACATTCCAAACTTTCTGCATCTGCCTGAATACAGATGGACTCATCCACGTGCTTGGTCGCTTTGCTCGGCAGGTTTCTTAATTAGAGAAGTTGTTTAATAAAAGGTCCTGTGGTGATTGATTTTCCATCATTTCTTTTGGAACCAGTGGATTTCAAACTGGTGAGAGGCAACCGCAGCTCAGCAGGTTGCAAAATATTAATTAAAGCCACGCTCCTGCAAAGAGTCCCCTGAAGGGAAAGAAATCCAGGCAGGAGGAGCCACTTGTTGGTCTGAGGACAAATTCTTCTGTAAAACATCAAAAAAACACTGGGGTGATCAAGAACTAAATTCCAGGATAAATTAATCCTGGGTATTTTTTTTTAATTACTTGTTAGCTTTTTCCTATGGAAGTTATCAGTGTTAGTTCCCATAGTCTGCCTGGATTTCCTACCTGGAACAGCAGGGAATAAATGCTGGAAATCCCTAATCTCCTGCTGAGGGAAAACCAATGATGGAATCTCACCCTGCATCCATGGCGGCTCAGTCAGGAAGATATGGAATTGTGGAGTTGTGGAATCATGGAATGGATTGGGTTGGAAGTGACCTTAAAACCCACCTGATCCCAGCCCTGCCATGGGCAGGGAAAGGGAACCTTCCACTGGAGATGATGGCCATGAAGGACATGGACAGCCATCACCAGGGCTGAGCTGGGGGGAAAATCTCCCTGGGCAACGCCGAACCCGCCAGCACCAAAACCTCCTTCCCGCCCCCAGCCATTTGCATATTCCCTATTTCCTATTGGACAACCCAATTTCCATAAGCTTGAATCATTATTTTGCTTTTGAGAAATTAAACCATCGCCTTCCCAATTTTCATTCCTGTAATTTATTTTTACGAGGCGACGCTGGAAAGGGCAAAAATAATGAATATTTTGAAATATGTGGAAGGCAGAGCTGTGTGTTCCCGGAGAGCTGTGCAGGAGAGGCAGGAATAATCCTTTTTTGGGGAAAGAAATATGAACATTCAAATTTGTTTTTAGTAGCACTACAATGAAAACTGCCAGAGGAGGTTTGGGTTGGATATCAGGGAAAGGTTCTTCCTCCAGAAGGTGCTGGGCACTGGAACAACTTCCCAGGGAATGGGCTCCAGGAATGTTTGGACAATGCTCCCAGGGATGCACACAGTGGGATTGTTGGGGGTGTCTGAGCTGGACTGGATGATCCCTGTGTGTCTTTACCACTCAGGATATTCCATGGGTCCATGATACAAATCCTAAGGACTACATTCCACCATTAAATCTCGGCATGTGATTTTTTAATGCCTTTTTTTTTCCTCTTGTTCTCCAACATCAGACAGATTTAACAAATAATTTATTTTACAGTGAGGGTGGAGAGGGGCTGGGCTGGAATTCCCAGAGCAGCTGTGATCCCTGGAAGTGTCCCTGGAAGTGTCCCTGAAAGTGTCCAAGGCCAGGATGGACACTGGGGCTTGGAGCAGCCTGGGACAGTGGAAGGTGTCCCTGCCCAAGGCAGGGGTGGCACTGGATGATCCTTAAAATCCCTTCCAAACTAAACCATTCCATGATTCTCTTTTAGGATTAAAGCTCATAGATTGTGACTTTTCCCCTTCCTGATGGGAAGATCTGGCTGGATAAAGGAAACCATCCCATTTTGGGAACTACACGAGACAGTGAGAAGAGCCCACTAAAAGGAAGGGATCTGGATTCCCTGGAAAAGCTGTCCCCTAATTAACAACATTTTAAGCAGTGAAATGTGAAAACCAGGAAGGTAAAAGGGAAGTTTTTTAAAGGAAGTGATACTTTCCCCTATTTTCCCTCAGTGGCCATAGGAAACCAAATAATGCTGTGCGAGGAGGGGAGGAAGAAGAGGGGAGCAACATGGTGTTCGTGGGGGAACGGGAATGCAGGGAACAATATTCCCTCTGTCTGGAGCATCACTGTGAGAGCGGGCCCAGTTTTGGCATCTGCGCCCTGAAAGGAGGTGGATAAATGGAAATGTCTGCACGGAGCTGCTGTCAGGGGTTTTTACAGACACTAAAGGCATTCAGGGCCTGAAAAAAAAGCAAATTCCTCGTTAGCTTGAGCACAATGTCCAAAGGATCCAGGAAAGGGCAAAACCATTCCTCTTCCTGAGCTGCTCTTTCATTCAGGAATCTGATGGCTATAAATAAACACCAGCAGAGCTTCACTGGGAGAAAAAAAAAGGAATGCTATTATTTTTATTTGGTTTTTTTTTATTATTCTTATTTTCTTTATTTAAAAAAGATTTTGGAATGGCTCAGGAAGGGATGTAACCAAAACTGTTCCAGCACTCAAACCTATCCCAGACTTCTCTGCAGAGATGTTTGGCTTTGGATGCAGAACAAAACAGTTCATCACGGCCACTGAAGAAATTTCTCCCCCAAGGTGATGGTCAGAGCCATTATCCCAAAAAATTTCTTCATGGAATAGGATGTCCAGCATTAGAAGTGATGCCCAGGGAAGTGGGGGATTCCCCTTCCCTGGAATTGTTCACAAATCATGTGGATGTGGTACCTGAGGACGTGGTTTAGTGGAGAACCTCATGGTAGTGGTGGTTGATGGCTGGCCTTGATGTTGGAGGTGTTTTCCAACCTCAACAAATTCCATGACTGTATCAGTCTGATCCTGGTGGTTCTTCCCAGATCCAGCCCAGGAATCCCCCTGGCACTGGTGGGTTGGGATGAGAAGCCACTGACGTGAGCTGATTTTCTGGCTCTTGGTTTGTTCTAGGAAGATTTTATAGAGCAACATTTTGGTTGGGGTATGAGAGGCAGTGCTTCATTCCCAACAAATTCCCCTGGACAAAGAGAGCAATTCCAGAGCCTCAACCCCAACCACAAAGCAAAGCACTTCCAAAAGATCCTTTCCAAACCCCCAGGTTGGAGATTCTCCACTTCTTCCATGCTGTCCCCTGCAGAGGCACCTCCCATCAGTCCCATCCTCTCGGGATCATCCCAATGGAGATTGAGGGATTGCTTTTGTCCCCAGAAGTGGCAGCTGTGACCTGCAGGGAGCAGTGACATGATTAGCAGGTTATTTCCCAAGACCTTTGCTTTCCAATAACTCCTGTGTCCTCCCATGCTATTGGACTGAGGAGCTAAAAGCAGTTCCCAAAGGCTTTTAATTTTATTTAATGAAGAAAAGAGCTGATTTCATAGTGAATGAGGTTTTTCACAGTGATCAGATTAAAATAAAAGATAACAGGATTTCAAGAGGCTTTCACTTCCATTTCCACCAGCATTTCCCAGCAGGAGCTTCGCTTTTCCTGCTCCTTCATGGAGATTATAAATAAAATCTGAGGAACTGTCGGGAAAGACAATGGGAGTTTGCCACAACAGAGAATTTTTGGCTCATCTTGCATCACATTGGTGGCTCACAAATTAATTTGATTTGATTCTTGGTAAAATTCCAGGAGCTGCAAGGGCTCCAGACTATCCCATAAAAGCAATGTCTCCTGCCCTGCAATAATGCACCTGTATCCCAGCTGGAACAAAAATCATCCCCGGTGAGTCCTGAGGATCCAAGCTAAAAAGACATTCAGTGTTTTAACATGGCAGGAATTAGATGACAAATCTGTTAATTCCTGGTTTACATGGATTTTCTATCCAGGATTTTATTAAGTCCTGGTTTTATTTCATCTCATTGGGGTGAGAAGCTGGAATTGTCCAAGGCCAGGTTGGAGAGGGCTTGGAGCATCCTGGTGGAATAAGATGGGCTTCAAAGTCCTTCCACCCCAAACCATTTGGAGCAACATTGGAGTTGCAGCAATCTGAACTGCAGCAGCAATTTGCCATTTATATCCATCCATGCATCCATCCATCCATCCATCCATCTTTCCATTTCCCGAGCATCTCCTCACATTCCATGTGGGTTTTTTCCTGTCAGATTGATCCATGCAATAACTCAGGAGACACAGAAGGGCAGATTCCTTCATAAATAGCCACAAATTATGAGTAAATCCTTCAGGAAGATTAACTAGGATGACATAAAACCAAGAGGATTTGTCTTTATTAATTCATTTGAGGAAAAGAACAGTAAGTTTAATTTTGGGATGGTATAAATAGTTACAAACATCTTTGTGTAAAGTGTTACACCAGAAGAGGGTTTCCCAAAATAGGGAATTTTGTGGAGATGGGCACAAATTCGTTGTTCCATTGTTCCCACTGTGATACTTTTGGATCTTTCCCTGGAAATGGCACAGGAAAAATTTCAGGCCCTTTTCCCCACAAAGAATTCCCAGCACAGCCCTGCTCTGCAGCATGAAGATATTCAAGGACCAAAGAGACACAAAAAACCCCCGAAACCAAAAACCAGCTTTAAAAAAATTATGAACTCCTAAAATGAGTCCATCTGCTGGCTCCTAAAAGGAAATTTATATCCTTAGGAAAAGCCACTCAGGTTTCAAAGGACATGAAGATCATTTATTACTCCTTGCCTTTGAGTAAAAAGTGGTTTATGGTGTCTTCCTCTTCCCACCTTTAGCTCATTGTGGGAATGGGGCGACAGCTGATATTTACAGGCATTAACAGGATCAGGAAAGGAATTGTTCTTGATCCCTCCCTTGGAAATTTGATGGGATTCACAGTAACTTAATTGGAAAAGAGAGAAATCAGATCAGAAGAGGCAGTTGACCTCTAAAACCATGGTGATAAAAGAACCTCTTTTATCAGATGTCATAAAAGAGATGTTCTGAGGAGGAACAATGCTGAGATTTAAGGGATGTTTTATGTTCCTGGCTCTGCCAGAGCTCCGGGTCAAGACATAAAGTTTGTGTTGCTCAGGTGATGATCCCCACACTCCTCCACAATTCTCTCCTTTCTCACTCCTCAGGATTCACTCAGCTCCCTCAGGGAGTTCAGGATGTCCCTGACATCAGGTGTTTTCCACAGGGCCACCACCACTCATTTTATGAATTTAATATCCAGAGGATTTGGGGAGCTGAAGGGTGAGGAAGATGAAAAGTGGGTGTGCAAGGTCCTGGGGCATCTCCTGGGATTTGGGGGCACCTTTTTTAGGGATGAGTTTCCCACCCTGGAGAGTTTCTCCCTTTCTATGGAAATCAGTTCTCTGCACAGTCTGTTCTTCCAGATCTTCCTGGGGATGGGTTGGAGATTCCAGGGGTCTGGGGTGATCTTGATCCCCCTCCAGTCCGTGGGCACTTCCCAGCCTCATTTCTGCCCCGTTCTGGGCTGTGCTGCTCTCCAGGAGCCAGAACAGGGATGGCATTCCCAGAAAATTCCCACCTCCACATGGCTCCTTCTCCAGCCACATCCTGTTTTTTCCCAAGAAGTGTCACCAACAATCCTTGGATGGCTCCATCCATCTGTGGATGTTTGGTCTACTGCAAATGCACCTCATCCTCTGATTTATGAGAGGGAGTGTCTTATCCCCTCACCTTGGAGCAGAGATTTGCATGGAATATTCAGAATAATTCAGGGAATAGTTAGAGGTTACTGGGAGAAGTTCTACAAAAGCATCAAAGAGAAATCCGTGAAGTTGAACGTGTTTGGGAAGCAGGCCAGAGGTGTCTCAAGGTGCACTATGGCAACTCCAGGACATGGAATCATGGAATTACACAGTCATGGATCTTGGAAAACCCTCTAAGACCATCAACCCCAACCTACAAGCTAGCACTGCCAAGGCCACCGCTACTCCATGTCCCCAGGGGCCACATCTAAAGCAACACTGAATCCTGAGAGGGACCAGAGCCAAAACTACCGGGAACAACGGAAGGGATGGATCTGGAATGTTCTTCCACCTTAATTATGGCATTTCCTGACATTTGCTAGGCAGGATTCCAATGTTTTCTTGGGGACTTCTTTCCGTGTCTGTGCAGCTGTGCTGAGTCAGCTCCCACCCCTGGGAGAGGACCCACACTCATTCCATACCAAACCACATCCCAGTAATCAGCTGCCATTTAATTAACCAAAAAGATCCCGTGGATTAAATTCCTGTTAGGGCGTTGTTGGAAGCAGTGACATTTCCAGCGCTGCTGGACAACCTTGCTGCCTTCGCAGATGGCAGCGCTGCAAAATTGGCCAAATATTTTGCCCATGACTGGTTGGACAAACCAAAATCCGTCCATTCTAATGAGCTGTGGAATGAAATTCCTGCCAGAACAGATTGTTCCTCACTCCAACATATGCTGACAATCCAACTTACTCCCTCTTCCTGTGCACAAACATGGAAATACAGCTGAATTCAGTCCTTTGATCTGGGCCATGAATCCACAGGTTCCCCATGAAATCCACTGGTTATTGTGTTATTCAAAGAAGCGGAATTTATTTTTTCCATTTCTGGTTATTTTTATTAAAACACCTTGGCAGAGGGAAGTTATTAAAGAGCCTTTTTGGGTCATTCATCAAGAAGAAAACAGCAACCAAAATAAATAAATAACTAAATAAAATAAAAAGCCACCCTGGGTACTCCAGCACACAGAAATTCCTTGCAGTGACAAAGCTGGAGCGTAATTATTTCTCCATGTGCTGGGATGACTTTGTTATGGAAATCTGCACCCATCTGACTTAGAAATGACAAATTTCATGGTGCTTTATTAGGATGTGACTGCTCAATGACTGATGTGACAGGGACACATGGAGCAATCCCAACCTCCTAACGCAGATACACTTTGTGATCTCCCAAATGGAGCTGCTTCCACTGATTCCAGGAATCTAAAGGAGTTCCAGGGTGTTGTGGTGGTTATAAAATTCTTAAAAGCTTGGGTATAATTCTTAATAGCTCATGTTCAAAGTGTTGCCGTGGGCCTTGATAATATAATTAATTAGAAATATGAATGGGATAAGACTCCATTAATAACAACAGCAGCTTTTCCTGGTGGTGGCTAAACACAGGGAAAAGCCATTTACTTTTGGAATGAGCTGGAAGCAGAGCTGAAGGATGGTACTATATGGCCTGGAAGCCTCAGAAATCCTGGGATGTCCCAGTCGCACTCTCCAAATTCTCTGTGTGCTGAAGGAATATCATAAAACTGGAGGAAAGCCCAAAAATGGGATGGGAGCAGTGACAATCCCAGTGTTCATCCCTTGGGATGGCTCTGAGCTGTCACTGCCTTGTTCTTCTTGTTCCGCTCACTCCCAACATCCCCTCTTGAGAAAATGGCCTCAAGTTGCACCAGGGAAGGTCCAGATCTGATTTTAGGGAGAATTTCTTCATGGAAAGGGTTGTTCAGCCCTGGCACAGGCTGCCAGGGCAGTGGTGGACTCACCATCCCTGGAAGTGTTCCCAAAATGTGTGGATGTAGCACTTGGGGACATTCAGGTTTAGTGGTGACCATGGGTGTGGTGCTGGTTTATGGTTGGACTTGGTGACCTTAAAAGTCTTTTCCAGCCCTAACAATTCCATGATTCTGAGATTCAATTCAAAGGTGAATTTAGCTGGAATTGCCCTCTAGACATCACTGGGGGGTGCCTTCAGTGGTAGTGCTCCCTGGGAACAAGGAATTCTTGGCCCTACCCTGGGCTGTGCCTGTTCCTTTCCCTGGGGATGGGGCAGAAGGAAGAATAAGGGCAGCACACAGATGAAAATACTTTGGTTAAACCACCAGGAAGTCAGATTTCCCAGAGACTTTGTGGACTCCTCATCCCTGGAAGTGTCCAAGGCCAGGTTGGATGGGACTTGGAGCACCCTGGGATAGTGGAAGGCGTCCCTGCCCACAGCAGGGGGTGGAACAGGATGGGTTTCAAAATCCCTTCCCTCATGAACCATTCCATGATTCCCTGTTTCTATTTCTTTCTCCAGCCCCATATGGAGCAGGACATCACCGGAACAGCCCCCAGGGGTTTGCAATTAAAGCAGAACAAAGATTCCACACGGAGCAGACACAAACCCTTTTATTATCCCAACTCTGCTCCGGGGGAATTCATCCCTTACTCAATTGAAATTTCCATTTCAGCTCCACCTGTAAAAGAGCATTGGAATCCTCATTATTCAATTAGACAGAGACAGCAGCAATAAAATATTCCTTTTTTTTTGCAGCAGAAGCTGAATGATATTTCCTTGAATACCTGCAGCCATATTCCCTAATTGCTGCCTCATATATCCTAACTGTATTATTCCTGATTTCCAAGTGTAAATAAATGTACTGCTTGGGATGATCATATTTCACACCAATTTATTTGAATGACATTAATGAGTTCTCTCCACCACTGAGACCTTGCTTGGAGAGCTGGGCTCTGTTTTCCTGCCCATAATTTAATATAAAAAGGGTTCCCACCATTATGAATTAAATTTAAATAAATAAATAAGCAGCAGCTCTGGGGATGCCTGAAAGGATTTAATTTTTAGTTATTTGCATTCCTGTTAGGAGCCTGCAAAAACATTTTAAAAAATAACAATTTTATTTAAAGAATGGAGACTTGGAAATGATCTTGAAAAATCTGAAGTTTAAAATTGATAACAAGACCCACTTTGCTGGGTCTCATTAACAACAACTTTGCTGCTGAAATTATCCAATTCAGTGTTGTAATCCTGGAAGGCATAAAAATGGCATTGGAATGGTTTAAAAAAGGACATAAAATCAAAGGAGAAAGAGATGAGTGCATGTTCTACCCAGTATTTCTAAATATCAATGATATTTCATTTACCCAATGATAAAATATCTTGAAATTTCTAAAATATTACACAAGTGGGGCCTGAATTCCAAAGTCACATTCACTGGATCCTGTGGACAGAATTTCCCATTCCATTCACCTCCCAGTTTACCCCATTCCCTTGGAATTCCCTTGGAATTCCCCTTCACCATTCCCCGTTCCATGAAAAAATATCTTCAGGGCTACATGAGCCAACAGCTTCTTTTCACCTTCTGCTGAAGTTTTGGTGTCACCTCAATGGTGCAGAAAGGTCACGATGCCAAAAAAACCAAAGGTTGGGCAAATAACGGCACCAAATTTAGGAACTGGGCAGAAACAGAGTTAGGAAAGGGTTTCTCTGGATTTAGGGAAGGGTTTCTCTGGATTTAGGAAGGGGTTTCTCTGGATTTAGGAAGGCATTTCTCTGGATTTAGGAAGGGGTTTCTCTGGATTTAGGAAGGCATTTCTCTGGATTTAGGAAGGGGTTTCTCTGTGATCACTCCAGATATGATCCAGGAGCTAGCTGGGACATGAATGGGAGATGCAGGGTTTGAGGTTCAATTCTTGTGCTGATTTTAGTGGAGCTTTGTGCCTTTGTCTCAGTCATTTTTAGGTGCATCAATAGGGGTTTTTAGGTGCATAAACAGGCTCTTCAGTGCAAAAATATGGGGGCTTTAGCTGTATAAATGGGGTTTTAGGTACATAAATAGACATCCTTGAGGGCCAAAGCCTTGAAGACCTCAGTGGGAGGGGGTTTAGGACAGGAAAGATGAATTTCCCTCTGAAAGGGCCTTTTTCTGCACTTTATCCATAGGTGAAACACTGGTTGGTCCCTGGTTCCCAAATTCCTGGATGCTGAGGTGATTCAGGATCATTCCTTTTTTCCCTGTCTCCAAGGAGTGTGCTGATAAATAATTAAATTGGAAATAATTAAATAGTTAAATTGGAAAGTATACATATTTTATCATAATCAGTACCCATATTTAATAGTAATCAGTGCCCATAATTAACACTGCAAGGCAGATTGGCCCTGAGGGGTGACATTTTAAATCCAGCATTTTTCCCCATTCACATTCCCTCTGGAAAACCCTCTGTGGGAATGCTGCTCCTTTTGGAAACATCCTTGTGACCACATGCTGGTGGCACCAATGGCTTGGTGACCTTCCCCCTGTGCTCTGCTCCACCCAACCTGACTTGGACACTTCCAGGGATGAGGCAACCACAGTTTCTCTGGGAATTCCATCCCACCCCCTCACCACCCTCAAAGGGAAGAGTTCTTTCCCAATATCCAATTTAAACCTTCCCTCCTTCAGCTTAATCCCTTCTCCCTTTTCCCATCAAACCTTTGCCTGGATGTCACTGCCACCAAAATCCATCAGGATAAATAAAAAAGCATCTCCCCACACCAGAGCTTTCTTTGTGGAATTAAGATTCTTCATGGAATTAAGATCCTTCTCGGATTTAAGATCCTTCACACATCCGCAGGGCTGCTCTTCTACCGCCGTTTCTCTCGACGTCTCCGCAGGGCGTCCCCATCAACATTCCAGTGCCACCACCTGCCCACTGAAGCAGACTTTATCCTCCACTTGATATTCCAGGAGTGCTTCTCCTTCCTTTGAGTGGCACAGTGCCACCCATCCATTCCAGAGTGAGCAGAACTCCGAGGAGTCGCTGGAGCCAACCATCCGTTCCGCACACGCCGGGGTCCCCAGCTGTCATTTCCCACATTGTTATGGTTCCATAAACTACCCTGACACCCTCATTATGCTCCCAAATTCGATCCCGCTCCGCTGCTCCCTGGAGATGGATGATTCCAGAGGTTGTCGCATTAGCAAAGAGAAGTTTGTGGCAGGGGGTTGGGAATGGCTGGGACATGACATCGGCTGGAAAACGTCGGGACAATTGATTCATTGCTGGAGACAGTAGCGGAGAAGGCGCTGCTGATTCACAGGTGAGAGGATCCATAAAGCTTTAAATTCAGATTTATTGCGGGAGGTGGATTTATTTTCCTCAGGAACTGGAATTGCAGCTCTCCTCCCTCGCTTTATGAGGCATTTAATTAATCAGCCACAATAAACACGTTCAAAACTCGCATTAAGGTCTGCATTAGTCTTGGTGCTTGCTCCATTATGGATGTTTGGGAAAGCAGATAGGCTCATTCCGGGGATGAGGCCTCTCCAGCAGAGCCAGGAGCACCCAGAATTTGGGAAAAGAGACAAAATCCCAAGGCTATTATCCTTAGCATAAAGGGAAGCACTCTGCTTGTTTGTGTGTGGAAAGGGAGAGCTCAGGATGCGGATTTCTGGGATGGAGGCAAATGGAGAGATGAGGCCACCAACAGTGCAGGATGGGGCTGCTTTTCCTTAAAATAGAATCATGGAATAGTTTGGGATGGAAGGGACCTTAAAGTCCATCCAGAACAGCAGAGGGCAGGGATGGATGGGAGATTGGGAAGGAATTCCTGGCTGTGAGGGTGGGGAGGGGCTGGGATGGAATTGCCAGAGCAGCTGTGGCTGCCCCTGGATCCCTGGCAGTGCCCAAGGCCAGGTTGGACATTGGGGCTTGGAGCAGCCTGGGACAGTGGGAGGTGTCCCTGCCATGGCAGGGGTGGCACTGGGTGGGATTTAGGGTCCTTCCAACCCAATTACCAAACAATTACATGGTTCCATGGAAGGAGGTGCAGACAAGGGAGAGTTCATGAACCCCTTAAGCCGGTCCTTCTAAATTGCACATTGATTATTGAATTCCATAATTCCTAGATTGCTGCTCCCAATATGGATTGGTGATCTGTAAATCAAATAATGGAAATCCTCAGGGGGGACATGGCTGCTTGTTCATAAACCAAAAAATATTATCAGAAAATAACCTGTGAGGGCAAATTCTCCTTGTGCTTCCTGGACTCTTTCCCATCCCAAATTCTCTTCCCCATTTCCCAGGTGCTGCTGTGTTCTTGTGAAAGGAAAAGGTGTTAAATGCAGCCTGCCAGTCTGGTCTGACACAATTCTTGCCATGGAGCTCTGCCTGTTCTCATCCTCAGGGATGAAAGGCAGGGAAGGATGTGGAAAATCAGCCCTGGATGAGGAGGGAGGAGCTGCTCCCCAGAGCATCTTTAGAAGGTTCCAGAGTCACTTCCATGGCTGGGCAAATCCTCCCACTCCTGGAGCTCTCGGGGCTGGAATTGCTGCTCTCATTTCAGGCTCAGCAAACCACGTTTAATCCACCCTCCAGCTCTGGGAGAGTTTAGGGCTCCCTGGGAAGGGAAAGGACATCCAAGGTAAGGGAAAGATGCTGATGGATGAATTTTAAAGGAATGTTTCCAGGTTTCAAGGCTAGGGAAAGAATCCTTGGTTTGTGCTGTCGGATAGGGCGTTATCAAGTGGAAAACTTGGGCTGCCAGGTAGAAAATACCAACATTTGCACTAAATTAAAGTGGGATAAATCTTAATTTCAATCAATCAGGAATATGATTTAAAGGTTTTCCATAGGAATATGAGTCCTGATTGATCCCAGTCAATCAAGAACAGGATTTAAAGGTTTTCCCTTATCCCACAGTCCATGCACAACACAAAAATAACAAATCAAACACAATCATGTTACATTCAGCTACTTGATCCCTAAATTAAACCCCTAAATTTTTCTGAAAAAAAAAAAATCCCAGAATAATTCAGGGTATCCATGTATTAATTCCTATTCAAGCAATTTAAGGAAGGAAATGTAATGAAGGCAATTTAAGGAAGGTGAAAATTCCATGTCCTGGCACTCCTTTAAATGGTAGCACACCTTGACAGGTCCCCAGATAAGCTCATGCTGGAATTTAGCAGCTTTTTAAGTGACAGAATCCAACCAGGTGCAAATGGATAAAGCTTCCCTGAAGTCTGAGGCATTTCTGAGTCCACTCCAGGGTGGGACTTGGGTTATAATTGATCAAAAACTGGGAATAGTCAATAACTTTCATTGTGCTCGATATTCCACTCCATATTAAAAACAAAAAACCTCCTGTTTTCAAAAATTACGGATACACAAAGTCTTAGATCCAGAATAAGGTCAGTCAAGTCCATGTGGATGGGAAATTTTTCTTTTGGTTTTCCAGAGGTGGAGAAGAGGCTCAGCTGTCTCTGCACTGCAGCTTCCATAGAAAAACACGAGGGAATCTCCTGTTTCATTCCCTGCATCGTGCAAAGAATCCCAGCCCTTAGAGAAGCAGGAAGGAAGGGTAAAAATTGAAAATAAAATTTAAATAAATATCCAGAATTCCATAGGGTTTTTTGCCTGGAATACAAGGAGTAAAGGAGAAAGGGAAAGGCAGGATCTAAAACTCCATTGTGGCTGGGAAGAAGTAAAGGAGATTATCCAAATATTTGGGTTTGGTTAAACTTCCAGGAAGGATAATAGTTGGAGACCTGGATAATAATTGCACAATATTCCAGGATGGATAATCACTGGAGACCTGGATAATAACTGGACAATATTCCAGGAAGGATAATAATTGTGCATCTTTGGAGATGCTGCTAAAGGATCTCTGCTAAGCATGGAAAGGAATTGGAAAATATTTCAGGAATTTTAGGGAAGGGATATTTCCCAGTGCCACAAGGTTACATGGAAATACAACAGGAACTGTGTGTAAAACCCACTGGGATTAACAAGTGACCAAAGGGAAATAATTCCAGGAGCTGGGAAAGCTCCATTCCCTTTCCCCACATCACTGGCACAGAATTCCAGCCTTTTAATGCTCTGAATTCCCAGGGTTCCAGCAGCCCCTTAAATTCTTCACATGATTTCAACAAAATTACACTAAATTTGACATTGGCCATTCTTATTTCTGATTATTCTTCCTTGGAAAGATTAGGAAGACCCCGGCTTTATCCTCATGCCATGAAAAAGCTCCAATCCCATCTTCTCCAATAATTGCTAGATATCATTTCCCGCCAGTTGCCCTCCTTGTTTTTGATCCCTTTGTCTGCTCATTTTCTCTCTCAGGAGCAGAAATGTCCAGTTTAATTTCATTTCTGTGCAGCTGATACCTGATTTGATTTCTTATTCCTTAAAATGCCGCCCTTCCGAGCTCTCAATGAACTTCCACGACCTTCTCCCATTAGGAAGAGAATACATCTAAATTTTGAAAAATCCTGCTTTTTTGTGCTGTTGACCCTCACTTTGCACTCCTGATTTGCACTTTTCAGAACCAGGAGCTTTGTCTCTGGCAGCAAAAGCTGCCTGAATTCCATCTGGGATGAGTCAATCCTTCAGGAGAAAGATTTGTCAGGGCAGCTGCTGTGGCCTTGCAAGATTGCTCTGAGTAGAAACTGCCTGAGGTGATTTCCCAGGAAGTTTTCACAGAATCCTGGTATGGCTTGGGTTGGAAGGGACCTTAAATCCCATCCCATCCCACCCCTATCATGGGCAGGGACACCTTCCACTGTCCCAGGCTGCTCCAAGCCCCAATGTCCAACCTGGTCAGGGATCCAGGGGCAGCCACAGCTCCTCTGGGAATTCTATCCCAGCCCCTCCTCACCCTCCCAGTCAGGAATTCCTTCCCAATCTCCCATCCAGCCCTGCCCTCTGGCAGTGGGAGCCATTCCCTGGGTCCTGTCCCTCCATCCCTTGTCCCCAGTCCCTCTCCAGCTCTCCTGGAGCCCCTTCAGGCCCTGCAAGGGGCTCTGAGCTCTCCCTGGAGCCTTCTCCTCTCCAGGTGAACATTCCCAGCTCTCCCAGCCTGGCTCCAGAGCAGCTCCAGCCCTTGATGCAGCTCCATGACCTCCTCTGATCCTCAATTCCAACAGATCCACATCCTTCTGATCTTCTCAGCATAATTCCACTCAGTTTATTTGGCAACTGAGAGTGTCCAGACATCTGCTCATTCCAGGTATTGGATCATGGAGATTTATTGGCTTGGGAGCTTGGTAGACTCAAGCAGGATCACAGAAAACGCAACATTTCATCCTTGAGAAAAAAACCTGGGGAAAAAAATCACCTGCCCTGTCAGCTTTGAAGGAAATCATCCCTTGGAATGCCCTTAATGGGAAGAGAAAAGGAAATCAGAGATTCCTGGGTTGGAATGGCTTGGGTTGGAGGGACCTTAAAGCCCACCCAGTTCCACTCCTTGCCATGGGCAGGGACAATTCCCACTGTCCCATGTCACTCCAAGTCTTTTTTCTCTCAGAGCCATCTGGGAATTAACATTTGGTTTATCCCTCTAAAGAAATGGGGAAGCTCTTGGATTTTGTAGGCCCAAGATTTTGCAGGCCCAAGATCCAGGTGTCAGATTTTGTAGGTAAAATAAAATAAAATAAAATAAAATAAAATAAAATAAAATAAAATTAAATTAAATTAAATTAAATTAAATTAAATTAAAAATAAAATAAAATATTCCTCATCTTGTGACACAAAAGGCAACATGAATTTATTTGAAGTATGTTTGTGCCACAAACACTAAAAAACTCTGTCTTTTCCAGTGATTTTGAAGGTTTTTTTGAAACATTTCTCCCGTTTCTTTATGATTTAGGAGCAGTTTTACTTCAGAACACTTGAACCTCTCCCAGAGTGACAGCCTAATCTCTTGTGCATATTTTTAATAAGCCCTGGACAAAGCCACAGTGGAATTTCTTCTTGAAGCACTGAGAGGAACGATTTAACATCAGATATCCAGGAAATCAAACCTTGGGAACAAGTGGGAAACACTGAGGGGTTGATTTCCACATCAAGGCTGAGCCTTGAGTGCTGATAAGGCTGAGTTTAATTTAGTAATGAGCAGGAGTTATCAATAACCAGCTGGTTTTACAGCAGCAATAACAACATCATTAAATAGGGTATCAAAAGGAAAGGGATGAAAAAACTCCCTCAGTCCGCGGAAAAATGGAAATGGCGGAAAGTGCCATTAACGGGATTAAAGGGAGTCGGAAAGGTTAATTGGGAGCAAGAAGTGAAGGAAAATTATTAGCAAAAAGAGATGGAAATGTTCAAAACAATGCTGGGAAAATTGCAGGATAAATCTGGGAAGCGCACACCTCGGAAAGATAAGGGAATTGTACACAGCATTCCTTACCACGAGGATTTGGGGAAAGAGTTTTTAGGGGAAAAAATCTGATTGTGGGGTGCAGAGGGTGGCCAAGGGCCCATCCAGGCAGGAATGGGACTGGAAGTGCTTCATCCTCCTCCCGCAAATCCTTGGAAGTGCCCAAGGCCAGGTTGGACGGGGCCTGGAGCAACCTGGGAGAGTGGAAGGTGTCCCTGCCCATGGAAGTGGATGGGATTTAAGATCCTTCCCAATCCAAACCATTTGGGGATTCTGTAATTTTATGGAATAGCTCCATTTTTCCCTCATCTCCTCTGTCCTTTACTCACTTTCCATTTTGTTAAAACACAAAGGACTGAAGGAAAAGGACAGTTAAAAAAAATGAAGGATTTGAAGCTTTGAATCCATCTTTTTTTGGAAGAAAATTAAATATAAATCCTGTCCTCACCTTCCCTAGATCATGTCATTTCCAAAATTAAGTTGTTCACAGGAATACTCAAAAAAAATCAATTTTTATTATTATTTTCCAGCCTACAGAAAATTAATTTCATACAATACATAAAAAACCAGGACACAGCTGAAGTGAAATCTGTGATTCTCAACTGATAAGAAAAATTAAATATTGAATCAAATAAGCCAGAGGGTATGGAAGGGAAATCAGGTTAAGGTGGGTTTATTTTCCTTGGAAATGGCCCTCCTGTAGGACTGTAAGTGGAAAAAATGCACAGATTACCCAAAAATAAACTTCCAACCTGGCTGTAAAATCCTAAATGTGGTTATGATTTGAGTTTGTGAGCTGTAGCCTTCACATAGAGCACAAAATTACAAACTTTTTTTGTTTTATAATCCTTGACTAAAGAAAAAAAAATAGAATTATTCATAAATATCCAGGACAGATTCACCTCAGCCGTAAAAGGAAATAAAAAGGAAACGTTCCCTGTAACTCACACATTGCAAGACTTACTTGGCAGGGATTTCTCCTGTTCAAATGCACTTTTTAAGCTTCAAAACTTCCAATTCCTTGAATGAGTCTCAAAATTCCCATTTTAAAAGTGCTGTTTCTGTATGGGAATTTATAATGGATGTCTCCAAGGAAAGGCAGAGCCAGGAATGAGCGGCTCAGGATTAATCCACCCCACAAAGGAGATTTTACCTTTAGATCTGGGGATTACTTGGAGTGGAAAACATGAATTTTCATCTCTTCCATGGTGTTTTTCCTATGACTAATTGCAGCCACTCCAGATATTCCCAATACCCATCCCAGCCTGTTAATTCCAGCTCTTGCTGTGTTTTGAGTTCCCTTGACTCCCCAAAGTGATGGATTCCACAGGGAAATCACTGGTTTGTGTAGAAAAACATTTTTCTCTTTTAATTTCTTTTAGAATCCTAGAATCCCAGAATTATTCCAGATAGAAAAGTCCTCCAAGACCATCAAATCCAAACATTCCCCAGCACTTCCAAGCCCACCACTACCCCATGTCCCCAAATGCCACATCCACACTCAAATGTCAATTGAAGTCTTTATTCCCTGTTTTTGTAGGTCAAATTTCCCAAGCCTTTTTCTCCAGGCCATTTGTCACCTCCTTAATGTTGAAATTCCCATGCCAGAGGTGTTCTTTAACCCTGTGTCCCTGTGTCCTTTGACCTTGAGTATGGAGAAGTGGACACAAGTTTGGGGAAAAATAAATCATGTTTAAACAGAGAAGCTCCATTAAACTTCTCTTTTCCTTTCCCGTTTATCAAGGACTTGGAAAATTCCTTCTTATTTTTATCGCCTTCCGACATCTTCCTGAAATGCTGGGAGAGGCAACTTTCTCCAGGCTTTTCTTCTCCATTAGAAAACATTTTATTTGGAAAAGTTTTGCCTTGAGATATTCAAAAAAAGACCATGAGAAACCATGAATTCCTTTTTTTTTTTCCCAGCACTGTTCAGATTTGATTTGATTTTTTTTTTTTTTTACTTATGAGGCCATGAGAACTGGGAATTGTAAATCAAGAATCCTCTTGATGATCCCAACTTTTCCAACTTTCCATCTGAGGGCTGGATATTAGGAGGAATTTTTTCATGGAAAGGGTGGTCAGGCCTTGGAAGGGGCTGCTCAAGGAGTGCCAGTCCCTGGAGGTGTCCAAGGAATTCCTGGATGTTGCACTTAAGGTGGGACTCAATGATCCCAAAGAGCTATTCCAACCTCAGTGATTCCACGATTTCTTCAGTTAACGTCTCAAATGAATGGGAAAGGCCAAACAGTACTAACAGCAGGGAAAGGCAAAGAATAAAGCTGGAAAAAGCTGTTTTGATAGAAAAAAAAGGGAAGAACAGGAGTAACACAGAGTTTTGGAGATGGCAGCAGCTTTGGTGTATCAGCTGTACCAGAGAGAGAGTTGATCCCTCCTTTTCCAGGGATGCACAGCTGAAATAATTCCTGCTTTGGATTACTCCAAGGAAAATGCAAATTTGGTCTTAGTTATAAAACCTCTGCCTTGTTTCTTCCCCAAACATTTCCAAATCCATTTAAAGAAAAGAGAGGCAATGTCACTAATTAGATGCAAAGTATGATGCAACAGGAAATTCTTCCATTATATAGCCATTGACTAATTACATTTAATTTGTCCTTTTCCTGGGAGCCAGTAATTAACCCAAGAAGCTTTGCCAAGCAAGAAGTGAGGACTTTGCGCTGGAGCAGAGCAAATTGGGCTTTGATGTGTTGCTGATGAGTGGCAGCTCCTTCAAGGTGAAGCATAAAAAGGCTTTAAAACCCTTTAAACATGAACAGAAGCCTTTGGCTTTCCATGGTAATTAATGCTGGAGTTAAAAAGGATTTAGGATTAAAATGAGGCCCCATGTGTTTTCCTGGAAGTTGATCTTCACTTCCCAGGCCAAGAGAACAATTTCATGATGAACCTGTTGGAGTTTGGATTGCTGTTCATTCCCAACTCAGGGTTTGACATGCCTGAGGAGTAAATCCTTTAAATCCATTAGTTTTTGGTCTTTTAGGATCAATTATTCACTACACTTGAGCAGAAGCTCCTGGTGTGCAGCGATTCCTTGTTTTGTGCTAACAGGATCTGCCTGACTGGGAAGAGCATGGCGAATTTTCAGGAGGAATCTCAGATCCATTTGCACAGCAAAGAATTGGAAAATCCCAAAATGGTTTGGGTTGGAAGGACCTTAAATCCCATCCAGTGCCACCTCTGCCATGGCAGGGACACCTTCCACTGTCCCAGGGTGTCCAAGCCCCAATGTCCAACCTGGCCTTGGACACTGCCAGGGATCCAGGGGCAGCCCCAGCTGCTCTGGACACCTGTGCCAGTGTTTTACCACTTCCTTTGTTTATTTCTTATCCCACAAATAAACATTCCACAGCTCCATGAGTGTGGAGGATGAGACAGCCCAGGCAGCTGGGATAAATCTCCTTTAATCTCCAGGGTGTTGTAATTTCCTTTAGGCCTCGCAGTCTTTAATAATATCTGGGATGATAACAACGTCTGGGAATATTTTTAGCATTCCTTTGTTACTCAGACAGTGTCAGGACTGTGCTGCTTTTTCTTGTTCACAGCTTCTCATCCTGAGCTTTGTGCTGAAGGCAAAGTGTGGAATTAATATTGTGCTTATTCCTTGAAACTTCCACTGAGATTCTGCCAGGATCAGTTCCAGCAGTTGTTGTTCTTCCCGATGCATTTATCAGCTGAAAATCCAGTCCTACAAATATTTCTGTGTTCGATGGGCTGTGCTTTGGGATTTGGAGACAGAAAACCAGGATTTCTGAGGTTGGACAAGCCCTTCAAGGTCATCAAGTCCAACTGTGCCCCCATCCCCACCTTGTCCCCAGAGCTCTGAGTGCCAATCCAGGAATTCCTTGGACACCTCCAGGGATGGGCACTCCAACCCTCCCTGGGCAGTTCCAAGGCCTGAGCCCCCTTTCCATGGGGAAATTCCTGCTGTGCCCACCCTGAGCCTGCCCTGGCCCAGCCTGACACTGTTTCCTTCCAGAAGGTCTCTCCTGAGCCTCTTTTTCTCCAGGCTGAGTTCCCTCAGCCTCTCCTGGTGCTCCAAACCCTTTCCTGGACCTTCTCCAGCCTCTTCCATGTCCTTCTGGAAGGTGAGGAGCCCAAAACTGGAGACAGGAGTTGAGACAAAACGTGTACCCGATTTTCCATAATTTCTGCATCTCCAAATCCAGACTTTCCAAAGTAAAACTCTCCCACCATCATCTCCTCTTTTCCAACACCTTTCCACTCTGCTTTGAGATCAGTTTTTAGTGTTCATCATCAGAGCCTTCCAACATCCCAAATTATCCTTATTTTCCCACTAATGACCATCGGAAGTAGCTCTTGGATGAAAAATCCAAATTTCAATGCCTTATTTTGTGGCTTTCAGAAGTAAAAGTTTCTCTGCAGTTTTAGCAAATCCCCACACTTACTTTTGAATCAATTTATGGATTTTTTTTTATTGTCTCCCAACAACTGAAATTTTGTGTTTTAAGTAAGGATTTCCTCACAGGTGAAGATAATTGGAAACATCTATCCAAGGTCTCCAGGATGAAATAATAACAAAATAAACAAAAAGTGAGAATTGAATTTATCTCAGGATGCTTGAGAATCTGGATGATCTCCCAGACATGTGACTTTTGTCCCATCTTGTGTTGGTTTTGCTTCGAACAAACACATTGCCCCTTTAATTAACATTTTGTCCTGATCTTTTATTGACTGTACAATAATTTAACTAAAAAATTCATTTATATCTCTCTTAAAGCTCTTGCCTCTGCTTTCAGTAATTAAAGCATCCTCCCAAAAACAAATTATTTCCTAATTTGGGTCCTTTTTTCACTGACACACTTTCATTTTCACTGATGCATCCACCTCTTCCTCACAGCTTTTTCAGGAGGGATTGACCAGTATATTCCTATTTTTTTCAAATAAGTTTTATTTGCCTAATTATCTATTGTTTTATTTGTAAATAGAACAAAAGTCACCCAACCCCACCTACACCATCAGCCTGACATCTGCGGGAGGAAAAATACCCCCAGAAAAATGGAAATCAGCTCTTTTCTACCTCAGAAATTCCTAGTGGTGGAATTTCACCACATTTACACCGAATTTAGCCAGCCAAAAAAAAAATAATTCCAGAGGGGTTATGGCATTCTCAGGGCAGTGCTGGAGCTCAGCTCTGCTGCTCACCTGGAATAACTGAGAAGAAGCAATGTCCACCTTGCAAATTCCAAAATTCAGGTTCCCCTGGAGCCACCTCATGGCTCTGTAGAGCTCCAGCCCCACCTCCTGTGGGGTTTGACTAAGAGCTGATGAGGGGTGGTTTTAATGAGGGGCAGGTTTTAACAAGGTTATTAATTAACTCTTTGTGAATAATTTTTTTCTTTCATTTTCTGACTCGATTTATTGCAAATAAATGTTTGGACCCAGGGTCAGATCGACCTTGAAGGGTGAATTAACCACCTCAAGTCTCTCTTGAATCAGCAAAGAGAAAATGTTTAAAATGTTTTTCTACTTCCACGCCTCCCTTGTGATGAGAAGAATTTTGGGATGGGATTTCTCATTCTCTTGATCCAATGGGAATCTCCATGATAAGGTGAGACAGATTTATATACATAAAATAAATATATTTATATGTAGGTATCAGCTTTTGAGCAGACAAATCCCACATTTTGTGCTTGGGAGTGAAAGCAAAAACTTTAGGAAATTGTCCTTGAGGGAGCGCATTTTAATCCAAGATCAGGTGAACCCCAAAGGAGAAAACACCTGTATTCACCACTAAAACAAACTAAAATCAGTCCTGGATTCTTTCCAGGACCAGATCATAAGAAAAAAAGTTTATAGATGTCAAAAATGAATAAAATACACGGTAAATCTTCACTAAAATATCAAATTGTGAGGGCATCTTAAAGGAAAGAATGAGCACCTTCACTTCATGCAGCCTGGATATCACATCTGGGAGTTTCTCAAAATTCCTGGGAAAGGCAGAGAGGAGAATTCCAGCATTTCTGTTCCAGCAAAGAGGGAGGAATGGGCTGAAATGATAAAATATTCCAAATGCCGTGGATAATTGAGTTAATAAGCTCATTTGTTCAAGTCCCAGAAGCCTCAAAATAGCATTTTCAAGTGTTTTTAATTTTTTCTTTATCAGTTTTACGTAGGCTCCTTCTTGGAGCCTGAAATACCTGTTCAAGCCAGAGTGTTCGAGGGGAAAGGGAGGGAATTTAAGGGGGAATTGTGGCTCCATCTTGCCAGGAATGGAACAAACACTGGTGAAGGCCCAGATGGGACAGAGCAATAAAGGGATTCACTGCATCCAAAGTGAAATTCTTCTATGAGTGATGTGAATGTTTCCCAAGTTTATTTCACTTTTATCTATGCCCCTAAAATCCCCCCTTGCACCATTCCTTAAGGATGCACTTCCCAGGTTTCTCCTCACCTGTGGGCCTTAAAATCATACTGCTGTTAATGACAATATAAAGCCTAAATTGAATGTATTTAACACTTTCTCCCAGTGTGGGATGGTCTCCAGGTCTCAGAGCAAAGATCTCTTGTTTTATTTAAATATTTCTGCTGAATAAATGGGAAAAATCTCTGCTCTGCACGGCCTTCGGCCTTGGAGCAGGCCCCATGTCTCTGTTTCATTTCTGAGGGTTTAATCCACAGGAAAAAGGGAATTCTAGTGTAAACTTGAGGTGTCTGTGTCATTCCAGAGTGGCTGGGACCTTCAGCTCAGCTCCTCCGTGCTGGCACCCCCAGGTCCACGTCAGCCCCAGGTTCCTCTTCCAGCCATGTCCAAGGAACGACGCTCAGGTCACACCCAGCTGGTGAAGACCTCTGGATGCTCCTTCACCTTGGGAAAATGGGAATTGTTCCAAGAAAGAAATCGAGGGTGAAGAGGCACTGGCAGAGCAGCTGTGGCTGCTTCATCCCTGGAAGTGTTGTCCAAACAAGGCCAGGTTGGATACTGGGGCTTGGAGCCACCTGGGACAGTGGAAGGTGTCCTTGCCCATGGCAGGGGTGTCACTGGATGGGATATAAGGTCCTTCCAACCCAAACCATTCCATGATTCCATGATACAGATAAATAAGTTTATATCCATGCATAGAGTTGTTAAGAAACATAGAATTTTGTTTATATTTATGACACCTTCCACCATCCCAGGTTTCTCCAACCCCCATCCAACCTGACACTTCCAGGGATGAGGCATAAAAAGGTTGGAAGAGACCTCTGAGATCCTGTATTTTTATTCATATCTATCTATCTATCTATCTATCTATCTATCTATCTGTATGTGAGTGTGTGTACATATGGATATAAATCAATAGGGAGTTGAGTAATATCATGATGTTATTAACAACCATTCCAGCAAATACTCAAAATGTGGGAATAAGAAATAGGAACGTAATAAACTCCTAGAAATAATAAAATAAATTCCAAAGAAATCCTGCAGCTTTTCCAAGTTACGCCTTGTGAAGGCTGACCTATAACAGAGGCTGGGTGGAGTTAAAGAATAAAGCAGGGATTGATTCAAAGGATCTCCTCCATGGATCCACCTTGGGCAGCACAAGAGCCCAGCCAGGGCTGCACCCAAGAGGAACCAAAATGGCCCCAAAATGCCCCAGCGGGCACGGGGTCTCTGCCTTGGATCAGTTCTGCTCCATTTGCACCTTGGAGTTCATTGTCCCATTCCAGCTTTAGCCCATGCACTCCCATCCTGCTTGTTTTTCTCTCTCCAGCCCACCTTGTTTGTGCTCTTGGGCTGAGATTGGGATCATTTGTCCTTGGTCCCCAGCTGGAGCAGGAATTGTTTTGTCTCCCTGCTCTGTGCAGAGAGCTCACCATCCCATAATATGAAGCCCAGCCCCACACACTGAAGCAGCACAGAATGTGAAACATAGAAAAGCTAAACCTGAGGCATCACAAGCAGGATTCCCAACCTGGAGATCCCAGCTCTGTCCCCCTTCCCACACTTGGGAATCTGATGTAAAGGTTGGAAAAAGCTCCCAGATTTTCATATGAAGTTTCCCTGCTGTCGGTGTAGCTCCATGGATTTGCTTTGTCTCGTGCTTTTGTCCCCTAAATGCTTTCCAGGGAAAATCATTCCACGTCTTCATTCCTCCATAAATCACCCCTCACAGCTTCCCAGCTGGTGGGAATTCTTATGGCTCTTCCAAGTGAACATCCAGAGATGTCCATGAAGGGGTATCCATCACCTCTGTCCTCATGGATCCAGGTTTAGGGATAGCCCATGGGAATGATGTCCTGGAATGATTCCATCCCCAAATCCACAGCTGATACCTCCCAGAGTTCCTCTTTTACTCCATCTCCCACTCCCCTGCTTCTCTCCTCCTGGTTATAAATCAGTGCTGATGGAATTAAAATTATTCCAGTACATAAACAGCAAAATTACTGAAATACAACATTTTAGTGATCCTACAACCACTTCATGGCATCATTCCCTAAATTACAAAATCCTTGATTAATTCTTCAACAGGCTCCTCGTAGATTTATATATATATATATTTTTTTTTTTTTTCTTACTACATTCGGGCCTTATATTAAATCCAAATAAAAAACCAATATCTTATCTCATTCCTGCCTATAATTCTTTGTGCTTGGAAATAATGATCCAGGCTCCCACAGATATTTCTGGGCAGCACCATTTTTTATCCTGTTTTTTTTTTTAATTTATTTCTCTTTGCCTCCTTCTTAATTTGATTTGCATTTTTCATGCCTTTTCCACTTTCCCCACAAGTCAGCAAAATGATTCCTCTGGAATATTTTGTATTCCCAGGCCACCGTCACAGCAGGAAAATAAAATTCTGATTAAAAAAACATGGAAGTTCCTTTTTCTTCCTGCCACAACCTCCTAGAAAATCAATAGGAATTAAATGCTGCACATAAAAATATTATTAGAGTTTTATAGGGTTTCTTTAGGGTTTAATTAATAAAGTCAAGCAGCTTCTTTGGGGTTTTTTTGGGGGCATCTCATAAAAATTAAAGAAAAAAGTTTATTAAGTAATTATTAGAAGAGCAAAGAGTATCAGAAGGGACATATAAGGAGAATAAGGAATTTTTGCCCAAGGAAAGGAATAAATTTAAGGTTAATTGAGATGGGAAAAAAGCTCTGGAATAGTCACAGGCCTGGAAAGGAGAGGGATAAAAATCAGAGTAATAAATTATTTAATTCACTGCAAATGACTGCAAGGAAAATAGAAATTAGTTGGATCCCAACCTAGATCCACATGATCAGAAATTATCCCAGGAAAGGCTGCAAGAAGGATAAAAAAAAAGGGAACAAGAGATTTTTTTTTGGGGGGGGGAGTGATGTGTTTTATTTGGGGAATCACAATTCCCTTGAAATGTTTTGCTTTAAAAAAGATAGAAATTTAAATTTAAATTTAAATTAATTTAATCTTAAAATGCCAGTATTCCAGGAATTGCCTGAAAGATTCTAAAAGAGGCTGGGAGGGTGTTGGAAATCACAGGAAGGGAGAAACCAAAGGATTTTCCAGGGCTGGGAATGTTCATCCCAGAGCAACCAGAGATAAGTCAACCCCTTCTTTCCTTTAGGGACCAGAAATAAAAAGGAAGAACAGAAAGAATAAGAATTATCCATTTTCCCATAAAACGGTTCCAAAATACTTAGGAAATATGAAGGATTTGGATAATTTCCTTAGGATTTCCTGGATTTTCCTCTAATTCTCCAGCCCTGCCTTGGGCTGTCTCCAGTGATTCCAGCAGAAGAATGGTTGATCATCATGGAATTCAGGACCTGGATGCATCCCCATGGATTTCCTCCCAGGAAAAGATTCTTTGGTCCACATGGTCCAAACTCTGGGATTGAAAAGCAAATTCCTTTCTGCTTGAGGTGCTGCAGGAGCTGA
>WBNO01014210.1:0-25410 GCA_013400575.1 Peucedramus taeniatus
GTCTTCTCCCTAAGTCATAAAAACTACAAGAAGAATGACAAATATCACTATTTAGGAAGAAACTGTTGGAAGGTGGCAGCTATGTGTGTGTCCTTACTTGCAGTTTCTTTCCCAATCAAGATTGAGGCATCTTGGCAGAAAGTAAAAGAAAGCTCCAACCTTTTACTGCTGAACTGTGCATGTCAGTGGCTATGAACAGCACATCAATTGTCAAGGCTGTAAATCCAGCACTTCTCACATTGTAAAGGGAGCAACCACATATTCATATTTTGTTTCCAAGGAGATGGATGTAAAAAGAATCAAAGCTTTTCACTAAACAAATAAAGGTATTCTTGTGCTATGCTTCTTAAGTGGTTTAGGTATACTTACCTAAAGTAAAAACTTTAAGCCTAAAGTAAAAACCCTAAGCCTTTTCATGACATTCAAAAAATTTTTGTAAGGGGTAAATCTGTAGTCTCAGAAATTCAGGTTTCTGCTCTGCTTGAGCTCTATGAGTTAAAATCACTGAAGGTAGCATAGACACTGCACTAAAGCAGAAGTTACCGTGCTGAGCAGCACTGACTGCCCTGGGCTGCTTGATGCACGTACAGCAGCACAGACTTGATTTCTGTATTCCATTATCTTTTGACCTTCTGAATGAAATGGAGTTTTGATAGTGAGAAATCTTTATCTTTGACCTAATCCTGCTTCATACCATTAGAATAGAGTTAGCACCAAATAGTGTAAACACACAGAAGAGTCAAAGCTTCCCAGCTTAGTCTATGTCTGATTACAGTTTAATCATTCCTGGTTGTAATAGCTACTTCTTTATTTGTGTAGGTGTTTGGCTCAATAAATAGCACTGCTGTCTTGAAGAAAGAGTCTTCACTGTTCTGTAAAAATTGTAAACATTACTTTACAGATGATTCATAAGTATTCTTAATCCCATCAAGTACACATGGATACTGTAGCACAGACTTGTTGAAACGATGATTTTAGGATATGACTGCCTTATATTAAGCAATTAAGGGATGGATTTTTCAGGTGAGGTGAATATCTGCAGCTTCTGCTGAATAGAAAAATGTCTGGATTTGACTGGCACTATCCAGGAAAGCCACACATTGAAATACCTCATTCCCTCAGGACTGCATGCATTTTCAGAGTACTTCTTATGCAGGCAGAGCTGCCAGCTTTCTTATAAAACCAGATCTGTCAGTAGGATTTTAATTAGTTACACAAATATATCTTTTTCTTAATACCCATTTTGTAAATATGTCCCAAGAATAAAGATTGAAACGCCTTGATAAATACAGTAAAAGGCATAGACAGAGCAGCACATAAAGACATGGCAATATGGACAAAGAAGCTTTCTTGACAAAAGAAATAAATGGCATATGCAGTTTGAACACCTGAGTAGGGACAGTTTAGATGAAGAAGAAAGATAAGCAAATTAAAACCTAAAAATCACTGAAAATTGGTATAGACCTCCCAGGCAAGATTTAAAAAGAAAAGAAAGATAAGGAAAGCCTATAAAAAGGATAGATCATTATTAATGGGAAATTCAATTAGTTTATATTGACTGGCTGGAAATTATGGACTTGATAAGGGGTACCTTTTCCTGGAGGAGAGGACTCCATTCTGAAAGATTTTGCAGGCTACTCAGTAAAAGCACAGGCTATTTTGTACTTGCTCCTCATATTGCTCATATTGGAAAACAAGACAAGGATGATAAATAAGATAAAAGTTGAGAGTTGTCTAAAGTCTAGTGATCTCAGTGTCATCAGAACTTCAAATGCCCTTGAGGTTTTAAATATGAAAGACAATATCTCAAAATCACTAGACTTTAAAATATAAATAAATAAAAATAGAGAGTAAGTGCATGTGGAATGAGTTGGGAGAAAAAAAGTTGATTAAAATCAATTTGGGGTTTGGGAATTTAGTGTAAAAATGTATCTAGATAGCACAGAAGCATCCCTGGGAGCTGGCCTTCAAGAGACCTTGTTTAATGAGAAATAGCTGGATTTTTATTCTCCTGGATGGTGTAGTTTGGAAATAATTTTTGTAGTCTCTTGGGAAATATACCAGTCAAACAATTATTTCTCATGAAAGCCATGTCTGTTGCTTCAGAAGACATTGCTTACTTACACTGATTCTTTAAATGAGACATTTCAGTGTGAAGGGAAGAGATTACAATAAAGAATGATACTTCTAGAAAAACAGCGGAAAAAAAGTGCATTCACTGAAAATTACTTTGAAGATCTTCCTGTTAGAATAGGATTAATTTTATCCTCCCAGAAATAACACTCATCTTGAGTTATGTAAAATCAGCAGGTTGAGAAAAGTAGTAAGGTATGCATATCATATGTCAAGAGTCAAGAAGTCAAGAGGGGTTAAAATAACATGGTATCATAATTTCATAGTACGGGGAAGGCTGATATTTGTCAGGGCTTGTCTAGATTAAAAGCAGTATTTGCTGTGATTTTTTTTTTCTTTAGCTTTGTTGCTCTGGTCTTCAGTGATCTTAGTAAGAGACATTGCTTAGGGAATGTGCAATCTGCCAGACTGCAGGTAGTGGAGTCAAAATTTTCTTCTTTCTTTCAGAACTACAAAGCAGCTTTATTATGCAGAGACATCCTGTGTTCCACCTTTTAAGACAATACTTCCCAGTGCTCAGTGCGTAACCAGTAGCTCAGTGGTTAAAACACTTTCATGAATCATTGTGAAATTTTGCTCTATTTGTGATGAAGGAAATTAAGGCCTCTTGCTCTGAGTATATGAATGCTTCTATTGCTGGGCTGTTCATTAGAAATACCAAGGATTCATTTCCAGAAATTCAAGAAATTCTATGGAAGTAGCTTTTTCCTCCTTTGAAAGTGTTTGAAGTGAAAATAATTTTTAAAGTAATATGATTATTTTATATAACACGTATTTTCCTGTTAATGGCTTATGTTTAGGGAACAATACATGGCATTTTATTTAAATCAGTTGTCCTGACATCCATGCACACACATCCCCTTTCTTTATATGAAGAGTAGGCTCGGGGGTGGGTGTAGTTTGGTTTGGGATTTTTACTCAGACGCTGAATGGAAGAATCAATTAATCCTCTAAACCTAATGGGCTGCCAAGTCACTGATCTGGAGAGAACATGGAATGGAGAGGTTTCATCTGTGACTTTTTAGTCCAAATATTTAAACAATGTTCTTTGCATTTAGGACAAAGTTAATTTTTGTTTAGCTAGATGGCTTCCCAGTAACTGTAGAGTGTAATTGTTACTTTCATAAACCAAAAGTTTCCTGCTATGAGCCATTTTCCTTTTTCAGAATGCTGCCTGGAACTTTGGCCTCAGCCTACAGTGACATCTGAGGAGTTTCACATTGCAAATTACATCAGCTTCCTATCCAGTGTTTGGCAGGACATTAATGTACACATATCTCAAGATGTTTGCTCTTACAACTTACTTTAAAAAAGTTTGACAAGGCAATTCTAAATCAGAGGAGGAGAGTTCAAGCATAGGGCTCAGGGAGGAAACAGCTAATCATATTTCCTTCAGGTAAACTGATGGTTAAAGAGACATAAATTACAATTAGACACAAAGTAACAGATGTTCCCAATAACGACATTTTGGTTTACACAGATAATGAACAATGCTCTTAAAATCTTTTTTCTGGAGCTTGTAGCATAAAATCTGAAAAGCATCTTGGATTTTCCAACCTTGATGCTGAAGTCTTTGGTAGAAAATAAATTTATGTAGTTTTCAGTGTCTAAGTCTGCAAAAATTTAGGAGTGAAGGAAGGAAAAGAAAGAGAAAAAAAGAAATAATTGAATGGTTATATCAGAGAAACATTTCACTGATTTTGGTTTTGGTTAGTATCATGAAAATTTGATGACCATTTATCAGATCAAATTAATTTTGCAAATTAACCTGTGCTACTAGAGAATGTGGATTATCTTAATTATGGAAATGTGGTTTCCATTAACATTCCATTATTATACCATCCTATTTATGACTTTATGGTAATGATTGCAGGACATAAATTTCACTGATATTATCACACCCCAAATTGCTCATTCTGCTGCACATTATTTCATAGGAGCTGTTAGGTGCACCTGTTTGGAAGGTATATGCCAAGTTAAATAATATTTAACTTTGAGAAGTTAAAAATTAAGAATGTCTAGAGATGATTAATTGATAGTGTCTAGATGCAATGGTGATAGGCCTCTCAAAAAAGCTTCTATCATTATAATGGTGAACTTTGGTGTAAGATAGCATCAATGTTTCCCACTGTTTATCATGGCAAATTAATTATTTAATTTGGATAAAATAATTCAGTTCATTTTCAAAGATCAACTCCTCAGTAAAACCTTTCTTGGTGCCTTCAGTTTTCTCTTTCATAACTTGAACAAAAGTCCATGCAATCTTCCCCAGCCAGGGCATGCCCACACAGGTGAATTAAATTCTTTGCAGTTGTACTGGAGAGTGATTACTGGAAAGAGTGGAAAATAACAATTGCTAAGTAGCATTGTGCTAGTGCAGCACTCTGGTGTGTGCACAAATTGTGGTTTCTGTGAGGGTAAGAAAGAATTTGATGTCTTTTGGTTTAGCGCAAGTGACTGTGACCATCAAATAAAGATGTCACAGAGCTTTAGTTGCTGCTATATCTATCAGGCAGTGCTTTGCAGATTTGTTCAAGTTCTGGCTTTTCTGGTTTGAACAAATGCCATGTTTTACTCAATTCACCTCAGCACTGCTCCTTAGTAGCCACTGAAGTGCCCTCAATCATTTTTAATTATTTTGCTGGGAGAGAGAGGTTCACAAAATGTTGACTGTAACAGCTTAAAAAGCCAAAACTGTTGTCACATAAAGACCCATTATGAGTGCTTGTTGTAAAGGGACGTTATGGCTTCTCAAAAACCTCACACAGACGCAGGAAGGCCTACATTTTTTTACTGTGGGCAAAGCATGATATTAATTTTGAGAATCTAAATTTGAGCAAGTAGTCCCTGGCACCAGAGGAATGCCAGTCATTTTTTGAAGCGGGCAATTAATATGCATGAGTCTAGAATCCTCTCTGGGTTTGTGGGATAAAACACCATGAAGTTGATTGGACTGCTTTTCCCTTGCAAAGTGTAGCTTCCCTTTGATTCTGAGGAAAGTCCTAACTCTGATTATAAGGTCCTGCACAAATCCTCGGGGGAGGTAAGCAGAGGTCCCTGCATGTTGTGTCTGTCATAATTTTCTTATAATGGCTCTATTATGGATAATTCCCTGGAAGTCAGCTGTAAAGCTCAGCAGGTCCCCTTCTGATATCCTTCACATTTGGATAATTAACTGAGCTGTTTGAACAACAGAAACTTTATAATGTTCAGCAGTGGGAGTCTTGCAGCTGATCAGCTTTTCCTTCATCAGCACTTGTCATTTTAACACTTGAAGGGTAATGTTTCAGGATGAATATAATCTTCAGCAGGAAAAGAAAAGATTTTAAATGTACAGGAAAATAAGGGCTTCAATAATTTTTTATGCAGACTCTAATACTCCTTGTGTTGCATTGCTCATGTACTCTGTGCTGCTGCTTTAAGAAGGATTTAGTCAACCTTGTATCTCCACAAAACAGGCTTTGCTTCATTGCAATGGAAAAACAAGTAAAGAATCCTGACATCCTGAGAAGTGGCATGCAGGAAACCTTCGTGCTGATCACTGCAGTTTTACCCAGACAAAACTTAATTTGTTTAGAAACAGAAAAATTAAATAGCTTCTTATTTTTTTCTTCAATTCTTTTAATAGTTAAAAATTACCCAAGTATTAAGCCTCTCTGCATAGCTCAAACAAACAAATTTGTTGGTTTCTACTGAAATTCAGGTCTATAGGACACTGAAATGTGATCCTAATTGACATTTATTTATTTCCAGCTGCCATAAAGACTCTTTGTAATTAAGAGTGGTTCGTAAATCACGGTGCACTACTTACTGGCCTGAAAGGTTGGTGCAGTAGAAAATTAATAATTATAGTGAGATGTTCTTTTGAGACAGCTAAATGTAACTGGAATAAGAAATATGTTTTAAAATATAGCAAAAGCAACATATGCACAGTGGTTAGAAATATCCAGTTATTGAAGCAATTTTATCTAACTTAAATGACCTACAGTTCAACTACCAAAATAATCTTCAAATTTATGATTTAAGTTTCTGGATGCATAGAGGCTTAAAGAACATAAATATAACCTGACAGAATACTGTAAGTTTATAAAAAGAAAATTCTCTATACTGAGATAATTCATTATATTCTGGTTAAAAACATTTCCATAGATGAGTTTGTAAGAAAAGGCATTGATTCCCACAAGATTCATACTGATGGGGTTACAATGCATTACCTTAGGTCAGGTTAGTGTTTGCCTTCTGAAGAGAATTGTTCAGCATTTTCTTCCTTCCCCCCCTGACCCCCACAGCTTGGGTATGAGCAAGCTCAACAAATGTTGGGTTATATCAGAGTGGCTGATAGCAGAGAGCCTGTTCTAAGCCATTCTTAGCACAAAATAGGCTGCTTTCTGTTAGGTAAGAAGAATGCCTTTTCAGTTAAAGAGATGCCAATTTCTCTAGGTCTTTATGCTCCTCTGAGATGTGAACTTATTCTTAACAATACAAGCAATGTCTAGGCTTGATAATGCCTAGACATGATAATATTTCTTTATTCTAATAAAGTGAAAGAATATATAGTATAGTAAGTCACTCTACAGCCAGGTTAACTTAAATATTTCATTAAGACAGAGGCCATTAAGCTGTACCTGCAGTTAGATAAAACAAAACTCAGTGTTAAGTATATCAGGATTTTCTCTGACATCTTTCTCATATTGCTCTACATATTTTTTTGTAATAGTTAAGGAGTATCTCTCTAAGTTTTACTGATATATTTTTTATATGCCTTGTGTTAGAATTGTCTCTGCAATGCACAACTCTAAGATAAAAACAATTGATGTACTGAAAGACTTTAATCACCTATTAGAGCTCAGATAAGCCAATATTAAAACACATTTATGCACGAAGAACTAATAACTGAAAGAAATTACGTGCAACTTTAAAAAACATTTCTTAATTGTTACTCATTGAAATAAATTTTGGTATAATATCCCCTTTACAATGCTGGAAATAGAATATAGCAGCAGTTTTTCTGTCAATTCATCTTTCATTCTAGCTATTTATGGCAGTTATGTTTTGAAAATAATTTGTCCTGATCAGATGGTGTTATATTTTACCAGCTAATAGCTACACCTCCTTGCAAGCATATCCTTAGAGAGGCATTGGGTTAAACATTAAAACTTACACTTATTAGAACTAATTGAATGTTACTGTAGTGAACAGAAGGAGCTGTTGATGAGGTTCAAAGAATCTGAAAATCTATAGATCCTTACAGTTGCATTGCCATCTACAGCTTTATTTATTGTAGGCCCTACAGGATCTTTATAGAGAGCTGATGTGAAAAAAAAAAACTGAACATAAGATAAATAGCAAATACTTTGTTATTATTGTAGTGAAAATTAAGCTCATTCAGTGAATGCGTCTTTTGAATCAGCTGTGAGGAATCTCAGTACTATTCCTGTGCATCTTCAGCTGGGTGCCTCTCCTGGCTTTAGGGACACCTGGACCCAAAGGAGGAGAGAAAACCCCCAAACTGGGAGCACAATGATCATCTGCACTTCCCAAATACTATGAATCCTTCAGGATTTGGGCCTGATTGATGTGAAGCCTTTGCTTGAATTCACTAACTCATAAGGATTCAAATATAAAACAAGTTTTGGTTTTCTTGACATCCAGTCACAATTTGCACCTTCCTTTCTTTGTTGTTAAACCAATGTCTCAGGTGCCAACACCATAAGCAGACAGGAAAAAGAATTTTTCATTTTAATCTGAAATTAAATAAATAATTTCAATTATCTATATTTTAAGAATATTATTCTAACTTTATTTCATCTTTCTGATGCTTTAATTCTCAGTTTAGGTAATTCCACTGTCTCAAGCTGTTTCTGTCAAGGATGACTGAAGCTTAAATTATGGAGATGTCTACTCTATGCAGTGGAATCAGAATTTTCGGAAGTGACGTCAGACTGAGCTGACAGAAAATATGACTGAATCTTCCAATGTTTATAACTAAGCTTCTCCTTTATTGGCCTTATTTATGTTTATCAGGTAGCATTTGGCACCTTCAGGAATGGCTATAAAGTTGTTCTAATGGGTTTCCCAAACAGCTGTTTGATGACTGGAGCTGGGAATGCTGGAAGAAGCTTGCTGTCCTCTGCTCCTCCTTTTGCCATGATCTCTGCTTATTATAGGCATGATTGCACTACTGACTCTGCCCTGCAAAGCCTTGACTTCGGGGGCTAATAAATGTTTTCCTCTTATCAGCCCGGCTTTAAATATTTGTCTCTGTTCTCCTGCGAAAAAGTGCGTGCCCTTCAGGAATGTGTAGCATACAAATAATTAGTGCTTGTCAAGGGAGGGAAAAGGAGAAAGGTGAGAAATGCAGTGCACATCTAAAATGAAATTGGGGGTCAGAGACATTTGGATAAAAAACCCAGAAATGTAAAAGATACAAAATATTTCTATTTTCTGTGACATTTTAAGCTAGAATCTGCCTCTTGTTTTTGTTTTTTTGGAGGAGGCTGTACTATTTAACTGTACAAGTAAATTTTTTAGCTTGCACTTTAGAGACTTAATACTGTCGAATATATATCTCTTTGCTTCACTTATTGTTTCTCTGAGGAGTTGCTATAAAAGGAAGCAAAAACCCTTTATACCAGAAACCCTCAGTCATATAAGTTATCTCCCTCCATCCATAGTACTACTTTACAGACTGAAATAAAAAGTAGATAAAAAGACTTGGTTCATTAGATGAACCCTCTCAATCTCTTTTTTCCTGGGGAAAGGGAACTGGGGGAAGAAGGTCATTGTTGTTTATTTTAGAAGTTATTAAATCCTTGTTTTATTTGTATTCAGTATAGATTACTGAGACTTAAAAGTTTGGAAGTCTGGAAAGAAAAGGAGGACCCTGGAAAACTACAGGCAAGAAAGAGAGAAGAAATGAACGTAAATAGAGAAGATGAGATTAAAAAAAAGTCACAAGTACATCTATGTCAGTGTGAATCATTAAAACACTTCTCTCTCTTCCCAGAATTATTCCCAAACTTCCTGTTACATGAATACTTTCAACCACTGAAATGTATGAATTATCATAATGAAGAATTAAGGCTGATCTCCAGCTGCACCATTTCTGGTGTCAGAGCTATGTGGTATGCTCTTTAGTTACACTAAATCTTTGCCATTTTTCGCACAAATTTCTTATGTTATGTAATGCATCCAAAAGACAAAGATCACAGGATTGTTGAGGTTCATAATCCTGAGTTCCATTATTATACATGCACAATTCTTTTTTATCCATTATTATATTGCTATTCCTTTTCTTAAAGGAGGCTCAATGTGATTGAGGCTGGAACTATGAGTTCCCAATTACAAATGCTGCCCTTCACCCTGCAATCCATGCATAACTTTGGCTCCATATTTCCTTCCTCTTGCTTGTCCAAGAAGTCAGAAAATAAACTTCTGTACAGAAGGCTGTGGAGGAATCCTCTCTTTAATCTCTTTTCATGAGAAGTTCCCTGCTTCTCCAAGGATGGAAATGGTTGATGTTAGGTCCTCAGATCTAAACAGCTGCCTACCATGCTTGGCACACACTGTTTTAGCAAAATGAGAATAAAAATACTATCCCAACTGTTGTGGTGTGTTTTATAAGTTTATCAATTTATTTGTATTCTCCCCAGTTATGTACTATGGTCTGTTCCATGTACCCCCGTTTTCCCTAATGGTCTATCCCTAAGTTGTTTACTGCTGATTTCCCACCATCCCTAATGTCAATCTCCTTCTGTTTTGCTTAGTCATTCCCTTATTTTCACCCTGGCCCTCTGTCTGTCATTTGACTTCCCATCCCTCTCGTCCAGAACCTTCCCTAGGGGGCGTCGAGTGATTGGGCAGGGGCCAGGTCCCTCCCCCCCAAAGTACCCTGATTTGTTACTCCACGTGTTTAGTCACCCTGGTTTCCACACCCCAAGTTGACCCTATTGGTTGGTGGGTGATCCCCTCCTCTGTTTCCACCCCCCTTTTTAAGCAGGTGCACTCACTGTGTGAGTGTCTCTCTGCGGTTGGTTCCCCTGGTGTTTGGAGCTCTGTGTGAGCCCCGCAATAAACTAGATTATAATCTCCGAGGAGAGTCCCTTCCTTTTCCTTCACCGCCGTCCAAGCAGTCTGCCTCCTCTGAGGGCGAGAGCCCTAGCCACCCCCCGGCACACGCATGCGCTGGGGAGTGTCCCCTGCTGATCGCTAGCGTCCGGAGCAGTCAAGGAGACCGCAAGGTGGACGCGCCGTGACACCCAACACCATATTCCTCTAGCTCATCACACTCCTGTGTCCTATTTCTTCATGTGCTCCATTCAGGTCAGAGATGGAAGAAGAGCTGCTTTTCACTGCATTGACAAGTTGCATTTCCGTTCCTGGGGTGAATAGTAGAGTGATGCCAGTTTAACAGATAAGGAATTCTTTACATTTCTAGTAATTTTAATTGAATGTTTAAATTAATAGACATATTCCAAGACAAATAAAACCAAGATTCCAGTCCAGAAAAAATGTGTTTCAAAATCCCTTGGTATCCATACCTAGACTTAACTGCTGTAGAAATGAGATTGAACAGGTATCTGCAACCTTAACTTTACCCTATATAGCCTCTTCCGCACTAAACAAAGCATTAAAAATACCATTTTTAAAGCTGGAATTCGCTTTTTTAGATGCTAGGTTGCAAGCAGAATTTTGTAGAGCAGCTAAAAGGCAACCTCAGCATACATCATTCCTTGCTTTGCAGCCCTTGGGTTTAAAGGGAAGAAAATGTTTGACCTCTGTCACAATTTTTATTGCTGCTAGAGAAACATTCCATATCTATTAGGTATTCGGCATTGGTTTAGATAGAAAACCACCTTGGATTAAGTAAAATTCTGGCTTTTCCTTTCTTTTTACATATTCTTATGGCATATTTACTGTATAACCAGGAGATACTTTGCCAAGATGGGATTAGGATGGAAAAAATAAGGTTCTGTGAAACCAAAGACTAAGAGCTTATTAAAGTAAGAACTTGGCTAGTACCCCTTCGGGGAACTGCAAAGTATTACTAAGCTATAGATACTGCAGAAAGAATAAGAATCCTTATGGAAAACATCTCCCTACTTGAATAAAAAAGGTCAGTTTGTTGGGGCAGTAGAAATATTGAAACCATAGTACAGTATAACTCAAATTGTACTGCTGCTATAAATTAGTGTTAAAGCAAATCTAAATTGTATTTTCTGTCAATTCACTTTCTGTCCATCAAAAAAAAACCCCAAAAATGAAAACAAAACAAAACAACCCACTCCAAAAAACAAACAAACAAACAAACAAACAAAAAAAAACCACTCAACCTCACAACATGATTTTGATATTATGCTGGTGCCACTTTTTCACATCCCCTTTGCAATTGGAGCTGGCATAGCAGAGGTTGTAATTTCACACTGTTGCCATCTGCAGACATTTTCCCTTTAATAATGGAGAAATTCTGGTTGTTAGAATACACTGAGCTCACATTATCAGCCTTTCTTTTGGAAGGTTCTGCAATCTTCCACAGAACAGGAGTGGAGCTTTCTTCCCTTTCTACTGCACATTCTTTTTCTGTGGGTGCCCTTCCACACACAAATCTTCCTACTGCTGCTTAACTAAGCAAACTAACACCTTTTTTTTTTCCTTTAAATTAGTGTAAGTGGAAAAGTAAGCACAAAAAAAGAAAGAATCCCCTATAATCTTCATGCAATAGGTCTTTTAAGTTCTTTTATATTTCAATACCGCAAAACAAATGTTAATATTACAGTAACCTGAGTTTAACCTCAGAACGCTTCTGTAAGGGGCAAATGTATCATTATCTCCATTTACCAGTAGTAGCCTGAAGCACAGATAGATTTTTGTGTGTCTGGCCCAAGGTCATGTAGAAATGCTTTAGCAGAAGTATAATTAGATGCAAGATCTCCTGAGTTCTAGTCTAATATTTAATATTTGTCCTCTTTGTGCTCTTAATGGTAATGGGAGGCATTTATACTTACCTAGGAGAACACTAGCCTGAAGAAATGGTTCTTTTCCAACAATTGCAGAAAATAATTTTGTACTGCCTATGATGGCTTTTCTTAACCTCAGCACACAGTTAGCTAAATTTTTCTGGACTTAAACTCAGTAATAAAAAAAAATCAAACAGGTTGCAAAGTGCAATTCAGCAGGGACGGTACAGTTAGCATTGTGAGGTTCCAGCTTGCTGTTGCTCCAGTGCTGTGAATGATATATATTTTGTTTAAAAAAAAAGAGGAATTTTCTTCCTGCTGTTTTTGGCTGCTGGCTTTTTATCAGTCCATTTTAGCAATAAAAAGTCAAGCTGCTTACTGGTGGTGTATGCGTCAACAATGTTTGTGATACTTTCTGCAGTCAGCTAGTTTTCTTCTGGGCCACAAAAGGTAAAATGCCTTCTTGCTCTTCTGAAAGCTAAGAAAGAAAAGAAATACAATTGTTCATTGTCAGAAAGATGTGGCAATACATGAAATCAGAGAAGGAGGTTTGTTCATTCTTTTGCCATTGTTTTCTGTTGTCAGTATTATTTGTTTTTCTGTTTTCTGCAGCAGAGCAGTGCTTCCAAGGCCTCTGTTCTGCCAGAGATGGCAGAGCACAGAGGGGCACTTCACCCACTTACTGCATTTCTTTTACCACATGTGCTTACCTCCATGTGGTCCCACTATGGACTAAACTACAACTATCAAAGCTCAAACATGTGTTTGTAGTATTTATCCTTCTGAGACCTGTATTCTTCATTAAATGCACATTTCATGTGCTGAAGATTTACGTACAGAGATGTTGCAAAAGGATTCAGAACTTCAATTAAAATTTTATAGGAAAAATAAAATCAATCTTAGAGGGGCAAAATACTTCTTTGAAACCTCACTAAGTTGCTTTAAAAAAACCAAAACAACTGTGAAGTCTCTGTATATCACAGAAATATCTTTGTATTGCAAAATATTGCCAGTTACGTGGAAATTAGGTCTTTTATTCAAACACAGCAAGTGATGCAGTTCCACTAGCAACAGTGAGCATGAAAACATCTGTATAAGATCTTTCTGAGATGTGATGCAGTATTAAATGGTGGGTTTGTTGTTGATTTTTCAATTTTTCCATTGTTCCAGTGCCACATTATTAAACTTAAGTTCACTGCTATTCCAAAATGTCTCTCTTCATGAAATTTAGCAATGGTGACAAAGACAGGACCAAGCCCTTAACATAAGACATATGTTACAAACCAAATACAGGTTGCTATAACCTACTTGCTAATAAAACTCCACAGGAAAAAAGGTGAGTGACACAATTTATTTGTCCTTGCTGGATCCAGAAAAGACATAATTCTTTAGTAATGTCACCCAATAGATGGCAGCAACATCTTTATAATGAAATACTCTTTTAGCAAATACACAGATATTTGGGATGAATTTCAGTTTCTGCCTGCCTATTGGCAAAAGAAATATGGTACTTTTTCTTTTAAGAAGTAGCATTATAGGAAAACATGCAAAGTGCATTTTTTCTAATGGACTTTTGTCAGTTCTACTTAATACAACCAAAATTTCACTCACTGGAAATGCTGTTATTCACACTAATCAAGAGGAAAAAGTACAGGTTGATTGGTTCCAAATGGCCATTGTTCCTGGCTGCAAAAGGCCTTGTTTCTCTTTATTGAACAAAATCTGCAAGAGGAAATCTCAATCCCATTATGAGAGTTAGAAATATGTCTGCACACAGTGCATGTGCATGTGAATACACATGGGTGTGCACACACATAAGTGTGCAGTCTTCAAGCTGTCAAAAAAAGAAAAAAAACTTGTAGAAAAAAAATTAAGTATACTGTTGTTGCATAGCTATTATTTAAGAAAGAAAGATGAATAGATCTGTGTATGAATGTATGTTCTCATGCTACGAAAGATGAATCTACATAGACAAAGATGAACACTAAAAACATGAACTTGTCAAGATCAAATATAACTCCATTCACAAATAATTCAAGTATCTGACAACAATTGTTTCCTAATTTAGTGGAAAACTGAATGTTAGGTGACTGATTTTCAAATTTTGTTTTAAGAAAATGCTTGAAACACCTTGATCATTCTGGATGCCAGCACTGTTATATTTAGAGCAAAAAAGATTCCTGTTTGGGAAGTAAAAAAAAAAAAAGGTTGCTGATCACTTTCAGAATAATCTCCTCTTTCTCAGTTTGAAAATGTAATTAATTCATTAGGTGCTTATTTACCAGATGTAAATATTGTGGGTGCTTGTAATTCCTGATTCTGAAAATAACAGAATGTGGTCACCAGAATCACCTCACCACACACATAGACCAGAGTGTTGTTATTTTCTCAGCAATAACAAGACTGTTTGAGGTGGACTGTCATTAAAATAATCCTGCTTAAACTTCTAGAAAATACGCTGCGTATCTTTACATGTTTCTTTATGGTTTCTAGATTGGCATTTTTTTTTAAGACAGTAAAATAAATTAAACTGTAATTTGAAAAGAAAATTATATAACTCGCTCAGAAGAGCAAAGCTTTCTGTTCAGCATATCCTGTGACATTTTATGTCCTTCCCCCACTAAAATACCTTGCCTTTGAACAGGGCACTTTGCATTAAGCAGAGAAACCCCTATGCACCCATAATTACAGACAGTAGTTAATTTTTATAAGCAGTGCATGATTTTGGAATAATTAAAACTGTGAAATCCATTCTGCAATACTGTTCTTATTTGAAATAGGAATTTTAAAATTAGGATAATTAAGGTGAAAATATCACAACCTCCTCTCTTATTGACGAGCTAAATCACATAAAGTAAGAGTTGGCTGAGTTCTCTGTTCTTTTGAAATGTTCTCTAAAAAAATTGGTGGGCTATAGTTCAGCTTGATGCTTGATGCCTAATTAGTTGTGTATGGAACTGCTCTGCAATGATTTTAGCAACATGTGAACTAATAGCTGTTATATGTTATTTTTTAATTTTTGAATATAAGCATAGGAAATGAGAAGGGCAATCGGAAGGAAAATGAAATTAGGATTTGTGAAATTTTACAAATATATGGTAGGGAACCTAATGAATGTTTATTTTCTGTGCCCATCTTCTAGGAAAGCTGTGGTAAAATTACTAATAGGCAGTTGAAATGGCAGAGCAAAAGAAAGCTTTCATACAGGAGGAGACTACAGTTCTTTAAGGAAGGAAAGGGCAGGACATGAGCAGATACATTTGGGGACTATTTGCAAATGTCCTTGCCTGGTTTTATTGATTTTAGTACTGCAAATACCATTTTAGCTCCCCAAGAGGTCCTTAAATGAAGACAACACAGAAAGTGGTAAACACCCATTTTTTCGCAGTTCAAGGTCTGTACCTTCACTGATGAATCTTCCAGACATGATGTAGCATTCTATTTGTACAAAAAAGTGAGAGTAATTGCTTTGGTTGGCACTGATCCCACCAAATTTTGAGTACTTAACTGAAAATCCTAATTAGCAGTGTAGTTGTCCTAAGTTCTAGTATAAATCAATATAGAGAAGCTTCTGGAGCGCAATTCAGGCCTTCCATTAACTCAGTCACTGCAGGATAAGCAGCCCTTTTCCACTAAGTCTTAATAATCTTTTTACTAACAAAGGGTTGTTATGTTGTTTCACATTATAGGGGTGAGGGTAGACACCTAGTTTTGAAAACCAGACTCTTAAAGTGGTTCATCTTTTTATTTTTGTGCCATAGCAGAATTTTTTATTTCCTCTGTCTGCCTTTTCTACCATTCTTTATATTGACCTGCTCTTAATGTTTGGGTGCATGTACAGGAATCAAAACTCTGAATCAGAACATGATTTCTAAGGAGGAAAAAATAATAAAATGTTACAACATTGGCCCTTTAAAACATCTGAAGAAGCCCAGTCTTTTCTTGAAGATCTTTAAACAGTGGCATGAAAGGTAATGGATACCTGCTCTCTGCCTTGAACTGAACTCTCTCAAAATATTCCTTAAATTAATTTGTATTTCTCCTTGTTTTTCTACGAATCTTGTCATTCTGGGTTTTATATGCATGTTGAATTCTCTCTCACATTCCCTTACAGCAGATAATGACCAGTGATTGATTCATTTGCTATTTTTGAGCAATTACTTTACTCATTTCTTGTGTTCCCTACTTCATATTCCCTGCTGGTATCAAAGCCTAGAGACTCTTAGATGTGAAGACTGGAGCTGCAGACAGACTTGACAAGACACTGACATCCATCTCAGCTGAATGTTCAGCGGGTGAGATCACAAATTTTCTGTTCCCTGCCTCTAGCACTGAAAAAGTAGTACTTTAGTTTTGATGTGAGGGTTTTGAATTGGTTGGACCAGGCTGGGCTTTCACTCTCAGGTCTAGCTCAGGTTGTTTGAAGTGGTACAGGCATTTTTTTTTTTTCCTTAACAAAAGCAACAGAACATTATTTTTAGGTGCCTTAAGAGTTGGTTGTCTGAGTCACAAACCAACCCATGTAATCAACTTCAGAACTTAATAGCATTCAAGTGAACAGGGGTGCAGATGGCAGGATAAAGGAAAGTCAAATGCACATAACAGCTCACTTCAGCTCTGCAATCAGACATGTATTTATTATTTCTCAGGATGTTGTAGTCCAGCATTTATAAAATTTAAATATTAATTTTAGAAGTCTTAATTATAGCAACCAGAATAGTTCTGCTCAGTCCCGAAAATAATATTGCAAGAAGCTATTAGCAATTTACCTGATTGAGGAACAGGTAGAGGTTTAATTAGAAATGGAAAATACAGTTTGTTCTTATTTGCATAGTAAGTAGGAAAGGAATTTGCTCATTTGGGGGAAGATTTTACTTGTATTTCACTATTGAAATAATAGCTTATCAACAAATTTACAAAAATAATGTTCAGTGGATGAAGACAAACATGATTTGCATTGATATATTCCAGATTCTTGTCAATTTTGTTTATCTGTAAATATCAGGTAAACAGATTGCAGTATGTAAACAAAGTCTTTTTACAGGCATCCATTTTTTGGATACATGAAAATATCATAATATACTAATTTGTTTCTCAATGGAAATCTAATTTTAATCACGTCTTTCACTGGCAAGTAAATACTTTGTAGTTTGCTATTTTTGTCTCAAACGGTGGTTGTGCAATGAATTTCCAGTGGGATTTCCTGTCTTCCCATGGCTGCTATGGAGCTCTCCATACTGACTCCCAACAGCAACCCAACTGAAATGTGTTACTCTTAATTTCAGTGTTATTACCGGGAGGGGCAGTCCAGAAGAACGTGCTATAATAAATACAGAAAAAATAAGGTTCATTGGTAATTATTGTAGAATGGAAAGACTGAAGTTGTGATCTGATCAGACTGGGTCAGGTCCTGCTGTGGAGACATCACATTATAAGTAGATCAAACGAAACAAGAATGCCAGCTCCCCATTTTGTGAGAGTACTATAAAATTTAAATAATTTGTTTTACATCCCAGAGAAGAACACCTCTTGATTTTTAACTACACTGTTAATTCAGATATTTTCCTTCCTTCATGCCCTACATTGAACTCAGTCATTTTCCTCTTGTCTTTAAGGGGCACAGAACATGAGTTCTTGTTCTCTTTCTCTACTTTTCCCCTTTTCTTTCCCCACCACCCCTAGTTTTCAGGATGTCATTCACAACCCAATGGTTCTTTCTTTGAGTTGCCAAAGTTACTATATGTCTGAGCTGGTGTGAGAACTGTTACAATACCTCCCGTTAGTCTTAATTTACCTTTGATGGATACAGGGAAACAGTTTTATGACAAAAACCTTGTATCCATCCTTCCAGTGTAGATGTTTGCAGTACAGTGGAGAACACTGAGAAATACTGTAAAAATTGGTATTCAGTTCTCTCTCAAAAAGATGCATATTTATTTACCCATATTTTCCAAAGAGAAAATATGCTTGAAGGAAAATAGTCTTATTATTCCGAGAGAATTTTCTGTTTAAAAGATTCAATACAGTGGGCTTGAGGGAAGGAAGAAGAAGACCAAACATATTAAATACTTTCTAGCTTGGCAATTTTATTATTTTCCTGAGATTGGGACTCAAGCAGTAGTTTGTACTGGGAAGTAATCACTACATGCAAGGTAGAATATGACTTGCAGAATGTGAGCGAAAACAGTGATGGGAGGACATTGGAAAATGGAAAACTGAGGTTCATTCTTCAAAATTAAACCAGCTTCTTTGTGTGCCAAAAATAGACAGCTGGGCTTTTGCATTGCTTTTGTTCATCATAGCCATAAATTTTCTTCTGGGTATGAGATATTTGGTGGATTTTAGTGGTTGAGTCTCTCCATGAATGAACAATTTCTGATGAAAACATTTAACTGGAGAGTTTCTTACTGGCTGAAGACACTAGAGTGGGTTACTTCAGAGCTGTATAATATCAGTGTATAACCCTGCGACCTTGATCATGCTCCTCCCTTAAAAAAATCTGTGGTCACTTTTTTTTTTTTCTACAGCTGAATTAATCAGCAAAGATTCAGTGGAAATGGTGACAGTAAATTACATAAACTATGTGTTGCCCCAAGCCTGGTCTAAATTAATCTTCTCTGAGCTGTGTGTCCTGAATTTAGATCACCATACTGGCCTTTCCTGTAAATATTGTAGAAAATGTAGAATACAAATACTGTGTGAAATACAGCATCAAAAAAAATGATCTGTTACCTCATCTTTAACACAAAACTTGCCTCATAAAAATTGAAGGAGTCTTTCATGCTCTTGGAAAAGGTTTCTAATGATGCCTCATAAACTAATCCCTCTTTCTAGAAGTAGAACCCAAGTGAACCTTTGTTGATTGCCATCAAAAAGTGGTGTGTTGTACAATTTACATCACTGGTCAGAAAATCACATCAGGACTGACAAAGCTGCATCTATTACAAAGATTAGTTTACAGTGCTGTCACTTAGGGTAGATTTCTATTTTATACAGGTGTTGAAACAACTCAGCAATGAAAACAGAGTAAATATACCATCAAAAAAAAAAAAAAAAAAGTAATAGTCACCGAAACCCAAATGGCTTTCTCTGACAGTGCTGAATGTACCATCTGTTTCCATTGCATTATAAATTTATATAGGAAATTGCTATGCAATGCTATTTCTGGGTAGCTTCTCATTTGCATTTGCTTTTGTTAAGAAATGGGCCCTACTGAAAACCGCAGGCTGAAACCCACTGGAATTTGGAAGGAAGCATTCAAACCAGCCTGGGGTGTTTCAGCCTGAACCTGGATCCACAGCTAAATGGTGCAGCTGCCCAAATGTGTATCCCGTGTTAAAACACAGCTTTGGATCCAGGCACCCCATGGCCCATCAGATGTTCAGGCTCCTGGTCCAAACTGTCCACTTTTATTTAGCATTTTAACAATTGACTCATTATGATGACACAAGGCTTACCACCCAGCTACATTAAAAAAATAACCATTTAAAAAAAAAACCATAAAAACCCCAAGTAATGGATTGACTCGGGCAGCCAATGTGTAATAGCAGCAATAAGGACACTTCCAAAGAGCACCAAGAATACAAACTCAGTTGTCTTCGATTTGTTCTGTGCAGTAAAATTAAATTACTAGAACACAGAAGGATAACCATTTGCCATGGCCATGATTGTGATTAATCTCAATGTAAATCACCATCCAAAGCAACCTTTCATCCTGTGGCTGGAGGAAACTGAGTTACAGCTTTCTAGCCCTGTATAATAGTCCAAATCACTTGCAGGCAGAAATGGAAAAGCCAGAGAGCTTGTCAAATCAGAGACAGTATGTTGGTGACATATTGTCTGTGTTAGATTCAGTGCTGGGCAAGAACAGATGTAAATGAAAACTCCTCCCTGACATCCACTTCTTTCCCTACATTTTCAGTTTTGGATAGGCTTAAAAGACAAAAGATGTAGAGCCAGCTCCAAAAGGTAGGTGTCTATGGTGGATATGTCTGTCCCCATGAGGAGATGTATTTGTGGAGCAAGCATTTTCATGATTTTGCTTCACAGCACAAGGAGCTTAGGATGTCTACTTCATTCCAAAAAACAACAGCTATAGTTCCTGTCCTCTAATAAAACTTTTATTTTTAATGTACTTTGTACTTTTTTTATTTGGTGTAGTTGACTCCATTCATTGTTAACTTTATGGGTTTCTGAAAGGAAGAGGAAGGAGAATTCAGCAAAGATTGAATTTGCTCAAAGAAAGTTCTTGCTGTACTATTTGAGCATGCTGTTGCGCAGGGGTGCTAGAATCAGTGTGAGTGCAAAGCTTCCTGTGCTATTTGTATTTTTTGTAATTAGATTTTTTTTTTCAAATATACAATCAAAACAAGGTTGAACCCCTCTCATATCTGTGGGGTGCAAAGGATTGTTTGCACAATTTCTGAGAGACATGGCAATAATATGCACACTTCTGCAGACCAGTAGGAAATGTAATTTTGACAGCTGGCTGGTGATATACATGGAATGTGGGCTCCTGCTGGCTTACCACAGGAAAATTTGGATCCATCATTCCATATTCTGGGCTTAAACAGCCAGCTGGGAGCCACTGGGTGTTAGACCCCGCTTGTGTCTCTAAGGCTGGCAGGACAAGCAAGGAAAATGTTCATTCGTCGTACCTATGTTCTCCATCTTCTGTCCATGTAGACCTTAAATATCTGGGTTCTAGGTTGTTATAGTATAATGTTGCATTATATGTGGTAATGTGACAATCCAGACAAATACATAAATAACAGATATTTGGAATTCACTCGTTTACATTCAGTAAAAGATGCTGGTTACTTCTCTATATTATTTGTTAATGAACTGGAATTTTTCCTTATAAAATTCTCAACTGGCATTTGCTTGTTGATAAAGCCACTACTTTTTAGCATTTTGAGGTCATATTCACCAAAAATTTGGTATTAATGGATTTACATTTTTTTCTTTACACTGCCATGCCTCACTGGTAGATTGCCAGAGAAGGAAGAGATTGAAATTAATATATTCATTGAGAAACTGCAGAATTAAACCTGCTATGCATTTACTCCAAAGAACCTGAAAGTATAGAAGGTGGTGCATCTGGAAGCAGGAATATGGTGAATATCAGTTAAAATCAGCATTTGTAATATTGTAGATATGTAATGTTACAAATTATTGTCGATAAATTGGTAATTTAATTTAGCCACAAGTTTGTGACCATATGAGGGACCTCAGCTGTTTGATTGAAGGCTGTAATCCCAAATGGTGTTGAAACTGCTGTTGATTTTAATGTTGCTTATGTGTAGCTGGGTCACTGTCAGCTTTTACACCACTCTGCATGTGTACTTTCTGAAGCTTGTGCTTTATAACCTGTCTTCTGCACAATATATTGGATTGGACTTGATGATCTTGAAGGTCTCTTCCAACCTGGTCATTCTGTGATTCTGTGATAATGTATGGCAGCATCAGTTTACGACTCTTTACAGTCTATGAGATATATTCCTTTTTGGGAATTGTACGATCCTATTTTAGTCATATCTACAGGGACAAGGATGGAGTCTGCTGCAGAAAAGAACTTGGTGGTGTTTCTGCATATTTGTAAAGCTGTGTTTGTAACCACAGCTTGTTACCTGCCTTGCGTCTTTACCACGGCTTGCTCTTGCTCAGTTGCATCCCTTGAAGTGCCTGCACTGGCATAGCTGAAAGAGGTGAATATCAGAGAAAGAGCTGGGCATTGCAATGCACTTTATAGGGCTTTCTTTGTAGGCACTCTGGGCAAAGGAATTAAGAAAGAACATTAACAGACCTTTTCTTATTTAGACTGTGCACTTGCCCCTTGTTTGAATATTTTTCCTCAGTGGTATTACCCTACTGCCTGAAAACAAACAAATTGTTTGTGATTCCCAAGGATCTAAGTCAGAGGGCTAGAAACCCTTCAAGGGGACAAGAGGACACATATCTTATGAACATTTAATTAAGCTATATTTATTATATTCCATTATTTTTTTGGATCAGAGAGCAGGAAAATGCTTCTATTTGCTGCTACACATATTTGTCTATGAGCTTTGAGCTAGCTAACTCCAAGCAATAAATGCAGGCCCAATCTGTATCCATGCCTAGACAAGTTTTAGGCTCTTTTTCCTGTTTTATACTGTCCATTCCTTTAGACATAAATGAGGAGTGTTTGATTATGGACCAGGACTTCAGATCTCCCCCACATGTAGACTTGGGCTCAGATCAGTATAACTAAAGATTGCATGTTACAAGTTTCAAATTGCAAGTAAATGCTCTTCTGTTTCCCTCTTTTTTTTTTCTTTTCTATCCAAATGTTAGTTAGCAAGGCCAGTGAAATTTTGCTTTGTGAGCCATGAAATGAAAGCAAACAAATCTGATATATCTCATCACAGCTTGTATGGTCATTGAAAAAGTTGCTAAGTCTGAAAATGTAAAGGACTGAAAAAACAGAGGAGTTATGATTACAGAGGGTCAATAAATTCAGAGGTTTACCTGAAAAATGAATAAACACTCAATGAAATATTTCTAGTAGAATTATGTGCTTTATATATATATTCCTGATTGGTTATTTATTAATTTAAATATAGTATGGACTCTGCTGAATATACTTTTGAAAGGACAGAACATTAGAAGAGTTTTTTCTCCCCTGTGATTCTTTTTAAAGAGCACTGAGAATCGTTATGTATTTAAATGTATAAAAATACCAATCTATCTTATTTATTTGATGAAAATAAACCAGTTTCTGGCCTCCTTTTCACAGAGTCCTACAATAACCAATGCCTGAATGTTATTAAGGACTCATTTCACACCAGAGACAGTGAGTAAAACAGAGAGTATATTAATTTTCTGGGGTCACAAAAAGAATCAGTGGCTGACATGTCAATGAAATGTACAGCAGTTTTTTTTTAATGTAAATTCTATTCCATCTTTTAATCTGGTACTGTCCTGAGATCATGCAATACTTGGTGAAGAAAATGTTCAGCCATATCTCCTGTTCTATATTTGCTGTTAATAAAAATGGCAGCCATTATGCTAAAGACTCAAAATATTATGCTAAAGACTCAAAACCTATAGAGATTTTTCTCCTCACTAGAAACTAAAAATAAAACAACTTTCTGTCAGGGCTAAAGCAACTTAAAAGTCATATTGATCGTACTGAATAATGAAAGTGTTTATGGCTATCTTACCTATCAAAAAATATTTAGAGAAAAGAAATTTGCACTCCTCATAGCTGTTGACAGCAGCAAGAAGAAAGCAAACTTACATTGATAATTTACTCGTTAATATTTTCAATCACATCACATCAATCTCTCTCTTACCTCCAAGATACAGATGTAAAAGGGCAGAAGATTTGCTGCCACCTGATAAGGAGCTGCCAAAGTATTCCTCTCTTGCATGCAAGCTATGTCAGCTTCTGTAGTTCTCAGCAGCTGGAAATAGCTGCTCAGTGTTGAAAATTCAACATAATCAATTTTTCTTTTCAGTAGGTATCTTTTTTCCCCCATTGAGCCTTCAAAGACCTGGAGAAATAAGATCTAAGGCAGATAAATTTCAAGGTAAAACAATCTCTACAGTGTCCTTTAACCATTTTTCCAGCTCCTGAAGATGTTGAGGTGTGCATTCTGTCTTTCTGGCTAGCCAAGAGAATGCCACTTAGCACTGCAGCTTGGCAGGGTCATCCTAGGAGATAATGCCACAATTTACTACTGCTTCACTCCTATAGAACTGATCCTTTGAAAAAGGAAAAGGAGTTTGTAAAGTTGGAAGGTCTTGTACTGCAGCTACAGTTGTTCTATAGAAGTAATGAGAAAAGATTTGAGCTTTGCAGGCTTTCAAAGCTATAACTTTTACAAGCATTAGGAGAAAACCACGAACTTGAAATCTAATTCTCAGAAATTTTAGGAGCATCTGGCCTCCTAGAGGGTCTTGTCAGCCAGCTTTTGTGGAATTACAGTTACACTTTCCTATTTTTTTCTTTCTACTATTGCAGAGAGGAACACACAAGTGACAAGACTAGACTGTTATACAGGGAAGGGAAGGGAAATAACCACACAGTTTTTCAGCAGAAAAAAATAGAATTTTTAACAAAAATGGAGAAATTATTTCCTTGCTGCATCTCTAAATGTTGTACCTCAAAACACTGGGAATATAATAGGTTGGCTGTACCACTTTCAATTTTTCCAAGATAATCTACTGAAAAAAGTATTATCTTCCAAAAAACCCTATTTAGATGGTAGTAGATTTTGAAAAATATGTAGATAAATATGAATTTGTCAATGGCCACAGAAATGAAAGAATTGTCAGTCACTGTGTTAGTGATGGCATTTGAAATGTTCAAACTTTGGAGAATAACTGACTAAATACCAACCTGTATCCCCTTGTAAGGACACTTTAACCAATCTATATATCTTTTAAGGATGTTAATGTGTATGATACAAGGAAAAATTCCTTATCTGACCCACAGAAAGTCTAGACTGTTTGACACCTGTGTCTGCACTCTTCCTCTAAAAAAATAACTGGAGTTGATATTGGAAAAAAAAAAACCTCAATAAAATCTTTATGGGTGATGAATTGTAAATATAGCATGTAGTGGGGAAAATGCTAGATATCTTGAACAGCCAAAATAGCAAAAACTTTATCAAAATAATGTTCATGTCCTTTAATTTAAATTCTTCTGGGTTTGAATTGGATATTAGGAAGAAGTTTTTCACAGAAAGAGTGATAAAATATTGGAATGGCCTGCCTGGGGAGGTGGTGGAGTCACCATCCCTGGATATGTTCAAAAAAGACTGGACATGGCATTTGGTGCTATGGTTTAGTTGAGGTATTTAGGGCATGGGTTGGGCTTGATGATCTTGAAGGTCTCCCAGCCTATTCATTCTGTGATTCTGTGATTCTGTGAATCCTGAATGCTTGCCTTGATTGGTATTTTTACACTCAGTCACTTGTACTGTGCTGAATAACTCAAGTTAATATTTTATTTTTGTATATTGAATATAATTTATCTTGAACAATATCATCTACTCTTTCATTATTTGCAATTATTAATTAAAACGTTTTTTCAGTGTTTGATTAGGTGATGTTTAACAATGAATTCCTAAACTGTCACAGTCTCTTTTAGGGATAATTTTGCAAATACTTACAAGTAGGCATCATTTATTCCATGTAGCTCAGTTAACTGTGCTGTTAGGTACCTGGTAACAAGCTCTGTGAAATGTTTGTAAAATTAGGACTTTAGATTTTAAGCATTTAAGCAAAAAAGTTGCATAGTGTCCTATACATTTGGAATTCTATTATTTTCACATTA
>WBNO01014226.1:0-10943 GCA_013400575.1 Peucedramus taeniatus
CTAATAGAAGGCTGTTGTTTTTAAAGTATTCACACAAAAGCTTGAGAAGCCCTTAACATTAGAGGGGAATTTGAATTATAGAAACAACCTGGCCTTTTCAGGGATTTGCCAGTATTTATTGGCACTCCAAATGACATTTATATTGTTAAGTGAAAAGAAAAATACCTGAAGCTGTCAATGGAGTAGTTATGAGGACAGCACCTGATCACAGAATACTATAAATGACCTTAGCTTCACTGTAAAATTCAGGATCTCTTGATGATTGCACTAAATACCTGTTAAATCTCTGTAGTCAATTCATAGAAACTCTTCACTTAAAATACCTTTATCCAACTAATTACAAAACTAACTTGTTCAATATTATTAATCCACAATGATGATTCTGCTGCAAAGCCTTAATGAGAAAATCACCAATGCAACAAATTCCAACCATTAATCTTTAGGTTTCTTATCTCAAATTTATAGAATGTTAATGTTTTGCAATCCTAATTTTTTTTTGTTATAAATTGTGTTTATTTACATTTTCTAATTTAAGTGAAATTAATACACATCATAAATTTATTTTAAATAATATATAAAGCTTTGCAAATGAAAAAATATTTATATTTTCAATTCTTAATACTTAATTCACAATCTAAGCCTACAGTTTTTAAGGCTATAATGCACAAGCTCTCAAGGCTCCTGACTGCACATCCTGTGTATGTCCATGTTAGTGAAGGATCACTTTGAGCATGTTCATGGATTGACATCAGCTGGCAGAGGACTGATTCAAGCTGCTACACAGCAGCATGTAACAGAGGGAGCTCCAAAATTCTCCTCTTCCAAAAGACAGTAATTTTTAAAAGTAGTTTTACTCAAAAGTTTATTAGCTCAATATGACTACCTTTAAAATGAAAACAAATCTTAATTATATTATTAAAATGAGGTAAACTAAGCTATGTTTTACATTCTGAGAAGTTTGCCATTTGCACATGTCATGAATGAAAACCCTATTTTAAATATTCACAAAAGCACTACAGAGAACTTCAATGTCTTGTCTAATTTTTCCATCGTGAAGGAAGCCTAGCAACATCAATTTCTTGCAAATTCTTCATCATTACACATTAAGAAGTTTTTTTTTTCCCTAAGGTATATTTTTATTTAACTATAGCTCAAGAATATAAAGTGACTGCATGTGCTTTGGGACTAGAGTTTAACTCTAGAGTTAGAGTCTGAAAATTACAGTCGAATTGAAAATGACAAACAGCAAGAATATTTGAACAGTGGAAATACAATCCACATTTACAACAAATTCATTGGTTACATACATACTCACAACAATTAGCTCCCACTATTTCTTTCATGTATTTTTTTAATTACTGGAAAAATATTCTCTACCATGAAAATCTGGTACATTCTTCCACCTCACATTTTGCTAGATTACAGTAAACTGAGCATAAACTAAGCAATTTTACATCAGCTAAAAGTTATTAGTAATAAATTATATTTCTCACTTTTATTTTCTGTTCCTCCATTTTCTCGAGATCTCCAAAGGGAAATTCCACAATGGAAGCATGCCTGTCCTTGTGTTATTTCCAGGAAGAACCAGACTTCTGAAGCAAGTATCTGCGCTATACAGTGTCAAAACCGACAGATGTTTAGATTCAGAAATTTCATAGGCCTCAGTAACAGAATTCCATAAGTTGACAACAACAGGAGTTTAGCCAGGCACTGGTAATCAGAGTCAGTAAAAATCATGGCCTAGAAAGTTTTTCCACTTCTTCCCACTTTAAAAACCCGTCTAGTTTCTTTCTTAAAAGAAAAATAAAACAAAATGTGCTGAGCTGCCACTATGGTTTCAGCAATAGAAGCTATACTGTCTAAATTACTGGATAAGCCCTTAATCAATCAATTCATTTCAACCAGAAGAAAAGCAATCTTCCACCCACAACATCTGGGGTGTGGGGTTTTTTTTCAATTTTTCCCAAATGCAAGCACATTAAGATGTAATACAGTACTTGCCACGCTAGAATTGGAAGAAGAAAAATTATTTATGTTTTTCCTTTGTACCAGAAAGATGAAAAAGAAATACAGCTGATGAGAAGGCAATAAGAATTAACAATGAACACTTATGCGCATATTTGCTACCAGCAAAGTGCTCTCATCAAGGAATAATATGGAAAATAAGGAAGAGACAAAATTCATTATCAATGATAATGAAAAATATGTTAATAATGCTAATCTTGTGTATTAATGATAGATTAAAAATTTTTCACATAATAGAGTTTTCACATAACTGAGTTAGCTCAATCCTTTTTGTTCTTTAAAAGAGGCACATCCATTCACCTACCAATAATGTTTCATCCAGCAGTGCGAATGCTGTTTCACTTTGCTTTTTCCATATTAATTATGTGCAGTTCAAGAAAAATGTAACACCCACACAGTATTTGCCCTGCTGATTAAATAATATCCCATGTTTAACAAATTGCTCAGATTTCGAGATAAATCAGAAAGAAACCACAGGCAAGCCTGTTTACACTTGCTTTCTCTGTAGGGTTGCTAAACAAAAACACCTGCAACTAGAACAAGAGATTTTATTGACCCAGTCTGACACAACAGAGCATAACGTCAGCTCTAATAGACAATTTGAAATCTAACACAAACATAAAAGAGAAGCAAACACAGTTTAATTTTTAAAACCCCACAAAAAAAAAGCATGGTAAAAAATGAAAGTGAGTTTTCCTCCCATCAGCTCTATCCAGCTAGGTGAGAATGGAAGGCATCTGAAACCTCAGTCTTTTCCATGTCCCCCGTCAATAGGTTTCTTTCCTCATGTGCCAGCATGTCCCCCTTTTTCCCTTAGTCTTCCTTCTACTGTACATCTATAAACCTGTCTTGTTGTTCTTATTAACACTCTCCAGACTCAACTCCAAGTGGGCTTTGGCTTTCCTAAGCCCAGCCTTGTGTACTCAGCTGGCACCTCTACAGTCACCCTGGGTCACCTGACCTTGTTCCCACCGCTGGCATCCTTTTTCTGTACAGAGTATGTTCAAGAGCTCTCTGTTCATCTGTGCAGATCTCCTGCCATGTTTTGTCTGACCTCCTGCTTGTCAACGTAAACCACTGTTGAGCCCAAAGGAGCTATTCCTTGAAAACTGACCAGCTCTCCTGCAGCCTTATTCTTTCCATGGTCACATTCCATGCCATTCATTCAAGCTGAGCAAAGCCAAGTTTGCTCATTCCATGTTCAGGTTTGGGATCCTGCTATTCCTCTTTTTCCTCTGAATATTCTCAGCTCTGCAGCCAAGACCCTCATAATCCTGAATAGCTCTTTGGAAAGTGTGTAGTTTATTAGAGAGTTTATCTTCCTTCCTCAGCCCCTTGGGCATTTTTATTAGGAAGTTCTCATCACAGGACTGCAGAAGCCTGGATTGCTTGATCTCTGTTATTCTTGTCTTGCTTTTCCAGCAATTATCAGGATGATTGAAGTCGCCCATGATGACCAGGACCTGAAAACACAGTTTTTTTCAAATTACCTGAAGAAAGGCTCATTTCCTTCTTCCTGATGAGGCAGTCTGTAGGACACATGTACAATAATGTTGTCCGTACTAGTCACCCACTATCACCCCATAAGCTCTCATGTGGCCCATCATCCATCCGCACCTGCTTTTTCACATTAACAGCTCCCACTTCTCACAGTCCTTCCTGGTTTTACCTTCCTAGTGGAGCTTCCATTCATTCATTCATCGCAGTACGCCAGTCATGGAATCAATAAAGATTTTTTTTTAAATTTAAAGCTCTTATTTAGATAAATTTAGGAAATAGTATAAACTATGCAAGTGCTCACTCAGACTGCATCATTAAAATGTTCTTCCAAGTGTTTAAGCAATTAATTATGTAATTTTAACAGAAGGTGGAAGCCAAAACCATCTGGATTCAGGACATTAACTACCTCTGTGGTGTGTTATTTTTTATTCTACACAATGCATAAAAACTGAATTAATTGAAAGGGCAAAAATGTCATTTCAATTACTATCATTAAGATACATAGCAGGTGTTTCCACATTTTTGTGACTCTTTTTACAAAGGCAGTCATGAGAGCATGAACCTAATTCAATGCTGCCAAATGGTATGAGTTAGGATAATGAGAGGTATCCCATCCTGGGACTGCATTTCTTGGAATGTGGTGGAAATTAAACATCATCACGTGTTGAAGCAGAGCCTTCATAAACTCTTCTGAAAAGGATAAACTGAGGATTAGGAAATATCTGTATACCAAATTGTGTCAGTGTGGTCTCCCCACTATCTTTAACATGACCTTTATGTCCCATAACCCTGCTTAAGCAGTTACTGGAAGTGTGGTCGTAATGGATGTGTCTGGTTTGATGGCTGCATCCAGCTCAAAGTGGGGGTATTTGGGTAACAAGGCAATAAATAGCCAAGGGCTAACTTCAGCAATGTGCCCATCTAACCACAGTCCTGGTTGGTGTCCAACTCCAGCCAAGTTTGGAAGAAACTAACATCTGTAGTCAGTTTGCAAATAAGACTGTAAATCAATCATCACACTCCATAAATAGTGGGCAGCCCAAGGCCTGCTGAGCTTTCCTACATGGCAGCAGCTGCATGCCAGGATCTCCCCTTCAGCAGAAACACCTCTCAAGGTTACTCCTTGAGGCTAAGAGAAGCCTTATTGTGTCAGATACTCTGTAAGTGAGTTGGGAGTAAGTGCACTGAAACTTTGAAATCTTAGATAAGTGGCATAAGGGACAGATTGTGCATATACAATCCTTTAGACCTATACAAATGACTAAGCCTGGGACTGAGTTTGAATCCAGCCACATCTAAACTCTCCTCTGAGAAGGAGTTGAGAACACAAGGGGGTCTTTTCTGAACCTCATGACTCAGTGGGAGGGCCTCCCTAGCAGTTTTGTCTGACCCTGTCCTCTATGCAGTAAATAACCAAATGTACCTTGTGACTATTTCCCAGGAGTCACAAAAGTCACCACTAGAATTGCTTTTACGGTGTGGAAAAAGTGGAATTTACCTTGTGGGTTACTGAGGTAGGTCCATCCCAGAACTTTATAAATCTCTACAGTCTTTTCCTGAGTCTTGTTTTACTCTTGTATTAAGCATAGAAACTGGTTACGCTGGGTAAAGGCCCAGCACTGCAACAGGTTGAAACAAAGTATTTTGTAATGTTATAGTTTCCCTGAATGGCGATTTCCCCAGCTATTCCCAAAGTCACAGAGATGGACCTGTGGCAACTCAGGACATGCACAAAAAATAACACTCCAGAGAAAGTGATAGTATTCTATAGATAATAACTGTTGTTTGTTGTTTGGAGTTTTCTACATTTTCCGATGCATAGCAGCTCAATAGTTTTCTTAGCATCATTTGGAAAATGAATAACCCACACGGCTCATGTTCTGTAAGATACTGTTCTCTCCATTTTGCTATACTTTACTGCCACGAATACATGCAAGCCTGTACACAAACATTGTTCATAAACTTAGAGTTTGCATTCTTGTTAGGCACAAGACTGGTCTAAACTGAAAAGCTAAATCTAATTAGGAAACAGAAATTAAGTATTCTTCCTCCTAAGTCCCTTGACAGGTCTGATTTAATAGTTATTCTAAGAACATGCCTCACTAGGGATTTGGTTGCCACCGCTTATCATTTCTACTAATTGCTATGGTGGTCAAACCTATGTTTTGTAAAAGACTGCAATAAACACCAGCAGCTGCAACAGTCTACGGTCTACAATTGATACTGAGCTAAGGGCTAAAGATATATGAAGGACCTAAGGGTATTCTGGGAAGCACATTGATCTAATAATTAGAGAATCCAGGTTTAGGTTGTAGCGCCTATCTCAAAGATTTTTTGTTTCACCCACTGAAGTTTTGATATAAAATTAATCAGTCCTATGAGCAGGGATTGGAAGCCTCAGTTACAAGGTCCTCATGTCAGTGTTATAAAATATACACTAGAGTTGTGTTTCTTCCTTCTTGCATCCTTTATTGCTCACTGAAATTGGAACATGGGCAGTGGCAAAACTTCAGCAGAAGTAGCATGTGTCTCTATTTCAAATGGCTACAGAGATAAAATCAAGTTCCTGAGAAGTAAGTATAAGTTTTGACAGCCTTAAGCAGATGAAGAAACAGAATCTGGATTTTCCATTAAAGTGGGTTTACCAGCAGCAGGCAGCTAAGCTTGAAATTCGGCTGCTTGCTCACTTCCCTCAGGCCCATTAGGATGTGGGAAGAGGAATGGAAGTATAAAAGCAAGAAGACTTGAGTATAAAGATAACCATTGTTTAAAAAATGAAGGATTGGTAGAAGAAGAAAGAAATAAAGCAAGTGATACAGAAGCACTCACCATGTCCCACAGCCAGACTGATACCCAGCCAGTGTCTGAGCAAATGATGGCTAACAACACTAGACTCCACTATGCTGCATATTATTGCTGAACATGGCTTTTTATGGTGTGGAATATCTCTTTGGTTAGTTCAGATCATCAGCCTTGTTGAGTTCCCTCACAAACTGCTGTGTACACATCAATTGTTCACCAAAGGACAGAGTGAGAAAAAGAGGTGGCCTTGACATCCTGCACACTGTTAGGCAAGACCTAAAACACTCGTATTACCAACATTGTTTTAGCTGCAAATCTAAACCAGCTCCATCTGAGCTGCTGTGAAGAAAATAAACTCCACCCCAGCCAAATCCATGACACCCATTTATAGAGTAAAACCTCAAACAGCTGGCAGCATGTACGACAGAGAAACAAAACTACCTTCACCCTTTGGAGGAGAAGAATAAGTAACAATCCAATATCAACAGAGGATTCTGAGGTAAAAGAGATGAGTGAGTGTCAAGACAGAAAACCTGCAGACTTGCAGATCATTCTATTTTAGATAACTTTATTGATTTTGGATAGATTTTTTCATTCTGTTTGCATCCTTGTATGCAAGAGAACTGATATCTAACATAAATATTTTGAAATCAGGAACTGAAGTGACAAATTTTTCATCTGACTTCATGACAGTGACTGTAAGTGGAAATTGTAACACTGCAGTTAGCAAATGGAATGACTGATATTAAAAAGTGAATTTTTTTTCTACTTGATGTGCTTCCTAAGGTATAAGGGCAAAGTTCTCAAATGAGGAACTTCTCTGCTTTCACTGAACCAAATCTCCAACTGACAAACCTTATGCCATGGCCAGGGCTGACAGGTGGGCATTGAGGGGTAGAGACATACAGACACTGTAAGGGTGAGGACTTAAGAAAGGCTCGAGGTGGAGAATTCAGATGGCTGGATGACTTGCCTATCAAGAATAAACAAATTTTATAATAAAAAAAAATCACATGGATTACTGTGAAATTATTCTTATGTGACAAATTATCAGTAAGTTTGTTATCATGCTTTAAAAATCACATTTCAACAAATAACAATTCTGACATTTTAAACAAAGGATTTCATCAGAACTTTTAGCCTGATTAGGCAAAAGCTGTCTTCTTTCCTGTAATACGGAACTCTCTTTGACCTTCTTTAAACTAACTCTTGACATGAAGTGGTAGATCAGAATGTTTTAAAAGGCAGTATTGGACCAGAGAGTCAGTACTCTGCTGTAATCAGTATCTCCTTAGTGAAAGACTGTGAAGAAATATTTTAAGGTTACTTGTGGGTGGATTATCTGCCTACCTATCCATCTTCCCAAAGGGAGGCTCACCCTAATACACAGCAGACTCTCATCTCAAAATATACCAATAACAACCAAAAATACATGAGAAAGGCTTAGACACTCTATGTCCTACAGACCATCTATTGAAGCAGACAGAAATGGAATGACTTGCCCAGGGCTGCACAGGAAGCCTGCGATAACTGAATCAAGACTTGGCTGTAATGCTTTTTTCTACATTGTGAGTCCACTTGCAAATTCCTTGAGAGACAGAATGACTTCCTTGGGGACTCAGCCTACCTTCTGCCTCTCCAGACTGCCAGAGCTGACCAGCTGCAGGAATCAGTACACCTCCTGGGAGACAAAGTGCTTGAGGGATTTGAACTTCCTCCAACTCAGTGAGAGTTGGAATTAATGTGAATTACTGTGAAATAAGGATGCAATCTGTCAGTCTGTGTGTACACATAAATCTCACAAGCAAGGGTACACATTTTATAAACTTAAAGACTTGGTGACTTTCTTCATATTACTCCCTGCCAACTTTGCCTGATGATATGAAAAACATAATAATTATATACTTGGTTGACAGGAATATATCTGTTATTTATTTTAGCAGAGAAAATTAAATTTAAAATTTTTATAAACTGATAGAGGAAGCATTTCAAACAGTTCTACCATCTACAGTCTGCACTATTAACCACTTGAATTCTGGATAAATTTTAGGTTTAAATATGCAAAGATAGAAAAAATCCTCAATCTCTTATTTCACAATCCATACTCTAGTAAAAAAGCCCCTTTCTTACATAAAACAGCTTTCTAATTTTTGGTACCATAATAGTTCTAGTGCAGTCATGAGCAAATTCTATTTTCAAATCACCTTTCAAGACATATGCAAAGAAAGATACAATGGCTGGATATTGGAGAATTTTGACTTCTTACTCCTTAACTGTGAATGTTGCAAAGTAAATTCATTCTTTATGAAATCAGGAACCTGAAAGTACAAAGATGACAGTAAGACTGGCTGTATATCAGGCTGCTTTCTGCAACCAGATGGAGACAAAGAACTGCATGCTTAGCTAGCAGACATTATTTCCATTGCTAGAGAAAAAGAATATATAAAAGAGCAAAACTAAGGAGAAGTAACCTTCAGCATGAAAATATGAAAATAAAAGGAAAAAAGTAAGGCTTTTAAGAAACAGAAAAACAGAATATAGTGATAGGCTTACAAAACCTGTTCTAGCCTGCTTGCACAACAGCTTCTGATCAGAGGCTGAAGGAAATAGAAGCACTTGAAAAAACAATCTTTAATCAATACTGAAAAATCATCAAAGGCAGTTCTACTTGTCTCACAAGAAATATAACCATATCTGAAATAAATGAAGTCCCCCAAGGCAGTCTTCATATAGGAAAACAATCCATCTGTAGCACCTCTGTCATCTTACTATGATGTGTCATAGTCATTATGGCACAGAAAGATCCCTCTGGAAAACCACATGCTCTCTGTTGCACATGCGTGACCTGGAATGCTAGAAAAATGGTGATCAGTTTTGAAGTGTGCGAAGAAGCAAAGGCCAAAGAGAGAAAAAGAACAACAAATATTCAGAGTTAAGAGAGATCAAAGTAAAAAAAAATAAAAACAAAACAAACAAAAAAAACACCCCAAAACCCAAAATAAAACCCCCAAATAATAAAAAACCCAACAAAAATGAAACAAAAGAACAAAAAAAACCCACAAAAATGACATTAAATAAAACACCAAAGAATCCCCAACAAAACAAACAAAACACAAAAAACCCCAAAACCAAGCGAAGTCAACCAACCAAAGCAAACAAAACAAAATCCCTAAAAGTTTTTCCATCATAAATCAAACTACATTATTGTTCTAGAACAACAAGACTGTTACGACTCAAGCAAACAGTTGAGGACCACCACAGGATTACGCTGGAGAATGACATGAAGGATTTCAGCCTCTCTGGAACCCTTGCCGTTTCAATCTGTGACTATACTCATCTGTGCAATTTCATCAAGGAAAGAAAATCAGTCATCCTGATAGCAACATTATGGCTGTATGAAATCCATTGCAGTGATTTTATCACTACACTGTAGAACCCAGATTCTGTGATAGGCTGTTTGGTGCATGGGAGAAAGAAAAGTTGTTTTCATCTTAAGTTTCATAGTGCCTGCCTTAAGAAGGAAGAGTAAAACTTACAGTGAAAAAAACCCTCCATATTGCCACCAGCATCTAAAATCCAGCTCTAATTATGTCAGAATCTTTCAGGTGCCTAAAAGTGCCTACGTATTTCTTATTTATTTTATCACAGAATAATTTTTCTCAAGTTTGAATTATTAAATGTAATCACTTACAGACAGGATTCAGGCTGCTGTTCTCAAATGCTAAGTGTGTCATGCAAATAGTTCCAGTTTCATTTGTCATTTGATATTCAGTTCCCTCTAAAATAATAACTAAATAATATTTTACACTTTATTCATTTCACACAGTATGCTTTCCTACCACTTTCATCTAAAATCTACAGATATCTTTCATCATACCTCTTCCTAAAACAGCGCAAACCTTTCCTTCTCTCCTTTCCTCCTTCTTCTTTCTCNAGCCTGTTAAATTTGTTGGTCCTAAGCATTTCTTGGTAAAGTCCTCAGACTGCATGATAAGAAAATGTTGAATCTCAGCAATGCTTTTTAATTCTGTTTTGTATGTCACCTCTTGGGAATTACTGTCTTAATGTGTACAACAGCCTCTACTGACTGAAAATAAAACAGGTGTACAAACATCCTACCCTAATTGATTGCAATTATAAACTAATAACTATGAATACAAGCAAAAAAAAATTACAAACAAAAGTCAATATAAGAACACTCATTTAAACAGGGTTTTTCATGGATTTTTTGCTCAGCCCACTAGTAGCAGTATCAGTATACCAGTGCCAAACAAAAGGCAGAACTGGAAACTGGTATAATTAAGATTCCAGAAAACAAACAAACAAGCAAACAAACAAAACCAAACAACAAAACACCAGCAAAAAACACAGGAAACTAAAATATGATTGTCCCAAGCACTTCTCTTCTATATATGTGCTTTATACTATATTTGATGTAAATAAAATATTTGGTCACATATCAATACAACTGCTCTGATCAGCAATGATCGAGACAATTGCACAAATACCAAAACATCAAATCACCACATTGCATGATAAAGAAATAGCATAATTAGTAAGCAAATAACCACTCTGCTAAAAAAAAAAAAGGACCATACATAAATACAAATGCACAT